>JACXGK010003021.1:0-48582 GCA_016801125.1 Novumbra hubbsi | reverse complement strand
GGGGCGAACACACACGCGTTTATAATATTAAAAACACACACACATACACGCACGCACATGCACACATACACGCACGCACATGCACCCACGCCCCGGGGGACAAAAACCCCGCCCCCTTATGTCCCGCCTCTCCGCACCGGAAGTAGGGGTAATTAACCTGTCAAAAAAACGTGATTGAGCCGTATACTATATTCTTCTAACATCAAATTGATCAATAAATACAGTATAGACATTAGTAATGTTGTAAATGACTATTGTAGCTGGAAACTACAGCTTTTTTTGTGTAATATCTGCTAAGGCGTACAGAGGCCCATTATCAGAAAACATCAATACTGTGATCCAATGGCACTTTGCAGTTGCTAATGCTAGTTGATCATTTTAATAGGCTATGTGATCATTAAAAAACACATTTTCAATTATATTAGCTCAATGGAATTGCCAGTCTGCTGTCAACAAAGCAGAATTAATCTCAGGCTGTGCCGCCTTTCAAGCACTTTATTTATAACCCTGACGGAGACATGGATCACCCTAG
The DNA here is from genome assembly GCA_016801125.1 of Novumbra hubbsi. Lineage (NCBI taxonomy): Eukaryota > Metazoa > Chordata > Actinopteri > Esociformes > Umbridae > Novumbra > Novumbra hubbsi. The sequence continues at coordinate 48,050 of JACXGK010003021.1, read as the reverse complement.
AAAACACTGCTGCCCTTTCATCATCTAACTATATGTTTTCTCAAACCCTGAGAATATCCAGTCGACAGGGATGTGGCCCAGGAATTCTTATCTCTCCAAAGTCTCTCTTTGGAGAAAGATCCAGAATGCTGCAGCCCGCCTTGTGTTCAGCCTTCCCAAATGCCCTTGTACTCAAGCTCCATTGGCATCCCGTAGAACCTTACATCCTCTACAAGACCATGGGCCTTGCTTATGGTGCAGAAAAGCACCTACCTACTTGCAGGCTAGGATTAAACCTAACAACCATTCCCGTTCTCTCCGATCTGTCAGGTCATGTATTTTGGCCACCTCACGGTGGTCAGCTACCACTAGGACAAGGCCAAACTCTTCTCAGGCTTAGCATGTCGGTGGTGAAACAAGCATCCCCTTCAAGCCAGGACAGACGAGTCCTTGCCAATTGTCTGAAAGTGGCTGAATATCGACCTCCTTGATGAGTGTCATAATTTGCGTATCGTTACTATTTGTTGTGTGCTGTATTACTGGATGCCGTGTAATTACCACTCACTGTGTGTCGCGCCGTTCTCTATGCTGTGTGCTTCTCTGACTACGTGGGCTCTTTAGGACTGTGCTTGGGTGAGGGGAAGCGTTTTTGCTCCGTCCTTTTGTCCTGTTCTAGTTTTTTGGGCCTGCTGAATGTGATAGATGCCCGTGTGAATTTGCATCAATAAAGATTCCTTCTGTATACAGCTGTGTAGTTGTCGATTACCAGAGAACCGGGATAACCGATAAGGCGGTGGCAGTGCTCACACGACCATGTTCTTCCAGTTACCTCCATCGGTTGGTTCCACGTCTATTACAGTTGCATGATCTTTCAAATATCAGGTCTGTTCAAATATCTTCTACAAAGTGGATTACACGTTTGTTTAAATCTTTAGCAATTATGCAAAATGTTTCTAAAACTACAAAACTGATTACTAAGTTGCAAATCTTTATCACATCTACAAAACTGTTGCTGTTTTACCTTCTCAGGCATCCTGACAAAAACAAAAGTGCTATGAAACAAATATTTCTCTATTTCAAATGTCATTTTTTTATATAATTGTATTCACCTTTTAAAGACACGTGTTATCTTTGCAGACAGAGATTTTGCCAAACGTTGCCAAAACGTTGACAAGTACATGATTCCGAATGTACATTGCAGATACAAACAACAAATCTGCACAGATTGACACATACAAAACAAGAAATAAAGATTAACCTTACAGAAGTTCAAAGCAAGACAAATACCGCCTGTACTTTACCCGTCCAAACGTCCAGATCCCAATCAACAAACATTGACGAATACAAGATTCCGCATAGACGCTACCCTACCAAAATCCAAAACAACAAATTCAACATATACATACAAAATAACAATTAACAAGAACAAAACCAATAAAATTAATAGACACACACAAACCCCAATGCCCCACTGCAGCTCATAACTACACTTTGTTTCTAATGCTTTAAAAAAACAAATCTGTACTACATTAAATTATTTAATTTCATGTCTCTCTGTAGCAAGTATTTTTTCTACATCTAAGCAATACAATGAGAGTTTTGTTCACTCTCGACATAGTACATCCTTTGATTTCCAACATTTAAGCAAGCGTTTATTTTATTGCTGAGAAGATAATAACACATTCCATTGGGTATCTCATGTCACCCCCATATATCATGTCCTTAAATAGATGGATTGGGTTTTATTCTAAATATGTGCTGCATCGGACAGCCAACTTTGCGGTTCATACCATAACTATTGTATTTTATTACATGACTCTGCAGTTGAGCTATTGCATTTATAGGTTTGAAATAATAACAATACCTCTTCGTGGTTAAGCCTAAGGTTGGGGACAGGGTTAAAAGATTTTTTTTTGCAATGAGACATCAGTTACACCGGTACAATCTCATCGATAGGCAGTTGTTGTGCTGAAGAAGGCATATGTCAATGCCCTGGAGACCAAGACAAACCCTTGACCCTGTTATCCTTGAACCCTCTTGTGTCAATCTTCCACCGCGACACCCACTCTGTTTCACCCCCCAGCGGAAAATTGCAAGCACCCCCCCCCCACCCGAAGGGCCCCGACTCGCGTATAAAGGGTTGGAAACCCTTTTTTAGCCCACGTTTACTCGTAGTTCTCTCCAGAACCTTCTCTTTGACCCAGAGGACTGTGCTCTCTCTCTGTCACCATGAGGCTGCTCTCCCAGATGCTGTGTCTGTGCCTGGGCCTGGCTGTCGGCTCCGCTGCCCCTCCGTAAGTAACCTCGTGGAGCATGTAGCTTTCACCGCGTTGGCGCAGCACGACCTACATTTTGCTGAGGTTATAATCGATTTCAGGAAGTGTCGTGTGTGCCAACCGCCAGCCGTGATGTGCTAGTCTCCTTGGTTACAAATGGGGTGACAAGGTGGTTTCAGATTTGTTTTCTTTACGTTGGGATGTCAATTAGGTAGAGGACATTAGTCTGGTCGCACAGGTTGTCCGGATTCTCTGGGCACTGTTATGTCATCGTTTTATTCCAAGCCGAGATGTTACAATTTTTTTCCTGACACTGTTTCAATTTCATCTTGTCTATTTAGAAACCATGATGCCTTGTTGAAAGGTAAGGTTAAAGAAAACATTGCTTCCTTTTTGATATCATGAACCATTGCTATTTATCATTTCACATTAAGCATCACTGGATCCAAGGAAAAATCACATTCTTTCTAGTGTACAATCCTTGATCCCTGGAATCCACCTGAATTCATGTCAACAAATGTATTTTCAATGCTAACCAAACCCCTGCATCCCTCCCACCTTTATATGACTTCATTTAGTTATCTACCTGCTCTTTATTTATTTTAAAAACACTTTTTATATCAACATTTGCAAGTGATTATACCAGCAAGTGATTATTTAGAGTGTAGCGTGATTGTGAGCTGCAAGAGGTCAACACCAATTGTTGTTGACTTCCTGTTAACACTCCTTTCTCTCCAGATCAACCGGCGAATCACAAACCCTGTGAGCAACACGTGGAAGCGGTCAAGAACAAGAGTCCTGGGGGACTACCAATGCCGGGGGCCTTTGTGCCCCAGTGTAATGAGCACGGCCATTACCAACCCCTGCAGTGCCACGGTTCCACAGGCCACTGCTGGTGTGTGGACAGCAGGGGGCAGGAGAAAGCCGGGACGAGGAAAGGCCCAGGCACTGGAGTGACTAACTGCGATGTACCGGGTGAGGACACCTCAAAATTGTGACTAGGAGTCAAATCTGGGTGCCTTCACCTGTCAATCCAACATCTTAACCATTCCTCTAAGAGATTGCCACCTCTTCACACCATTTCCGTGTGTTCCAATAAGGATGCAGTTTCCCGGTTTAACGCTCCTGTCTCCGCAGATAACTCTGAGAGGTCCATAACCTGTAAGGAGCATAAGGAGAGTGTCAAGACAACTGGTCCTGGAGGGGAACCCATGGTGGGCCACTTTGTGCCCGATTGTGATCAGCACGGTCATTACAAACCCCTGCAGTGCCACGGTTCCACAGGCCACTGCTGGTGTGTGGACAGCAGGGGGCAGGAGAAAGCCGGGACGAGGAAAGGCCCAGGCACTGGAGAGACTAACTGCGATGTACCGGGTGAGGATCACTTTAACATCAAGTTTCAGACAATATTTTTAAGGGCTTCGATACTCAAATAATTTGCATTCGTGGGTTGACCCTCAAATGAATCAGTGTGATTTCATCACCTGCTGATAAATAAGAGTGGAACGTGTACATCTCTTTTAGCGTACTGGGCTTATAGCGTTCCCGTAGTAGCAAGGTACAGCAAACTTGTTAAAAACCGTGTGTGACGTTTCTTGTTTGGTCATGACGTCACCCAGGCAACATGACTGAAACCACCATGAAGGAAATCTGCAGCCAGGCAAGCCTGGACACTGTGACGTCAGTTGACAACAAGACCCTGGCCTTCAGAGGTGGGTGGCCTGTGTCCCGTCTCTAATGTGTGTGCGTTTCTGCTGTCATGTGATGTCAATCTGAACCGTGGCCAATCATTGTAAATACCAAGATCGAATTAACTTCGTTGGTAAGTTTGCATGCAATGTACAACAGGAACCAAGTTTCCAGTCAATAAACTTAATGGATAATACTAAATAAGATGATTGGTATTGAGCATTTACCTTTTTCCTAAACCTAAACCGGCTACTGTTCTCATAGGTGACCACTACCTGCTGAGGGAGGAACACAGCTTAGACGGGTGGCGTGCTTCACCCATCGTCGACTCCTTCAAGGACCTTCATGGGAATGTGACAGCTGCTTTCTCTTACGCTGGCCAAATGCACTTTATTAAGGTCAGAGGGGAAGGGGCTTCCTATGAGCGCAACAAGTTGAATGGTCCCACAAATTATTTTGCTCACTGGGTACCTGACATAGCTCAAGCTCTAGTCTATGGTTTCTCCGTAGGCCAAGTTCTTTTCACAGTAATCATACTACTACTTATAAACCCATTTCCACCTTCAGCTAGCGCTCAAAGAGCTCGAAGCGCAATTCATTGTTAGGCAGGCAACAATTTTACCATCAATGTGCTTGACCGACTTGTACTTTCTTCTCGTAACAACAGGGAGAGCAGGTGTTCGTCTATACGTATAGCGGAGAGCAGTTTGAGCTGGTCGAGGGGTACCCGAAACCCCTGAAGGACGAGCTGGGGATCGATGGCCCGCTGGATGCTGCCTTTGTCTGTGATGACGAGTCCGTTGTGCACTTGATCAAGGGTGCGCTGCCTGCTGTCCTTCGTTGAACAGGGTTGGGGTCAAATTCAAGTGTCAATGCAAATGGTTCTCAGATGAATAGCATTGGAGTTAATTGCAGTTCACCATCCGTCACACTTCTGGGAAGGCCTTCCGTAAGATGGTAGAAGGCCTCTGTGGGAATTTGTGCCCATTCGAGCAAAAGAGCATTTGTGAGGTCAGGACTGTCTCACAAAGGAGGACTGTCTCACAATTGCTGATTCAATTCATACCAAAGGTGTTAAATGGGGCTGTTTAACCCGAGTGGCCTGCACAGAAGAGTTCCTTCACACCAACCTGGTCAAACCATGTCTTTATGGACCATGGCTGGGCTGTTCTTGCTCCAAGACACTTCCACAATTATTAACACCTACTGTTGATCGGGGTGTAACTATAAGGGCAGAAATTTCACAATCTAACTTGTAGCTAAGTGCCATCCTTAGACATCACCACGTTTAAAGTCACTGAGCTGCTCAGTATGACCCATTGTACCGCCAGTTTTTGTCTATGGAGATTTCATGTCCTAGATTTATGCACCTTCAAGAAATGTCTGTCGCTGAAATGCCGGAACTCCAAGAATGAGTCACCATACTATTGGTCACCTCATTTAAATACGTTAAAATTGTTTCCCACAACTCTCTTCCAATGTTAGTCTGGTGTCTTCCAATTGGTGTCTAGCAAATATGACCCCCTCATTCCAACCAGATCCTCACATGCTACTCTGTGCCCCTTCCTCCCTCATGCAGGGAGTCATATGTTCGCCGTTGAGCTGACCGCTACGCCCAGGGTAGTGGGCAAGGATTTTCTGTTGCCCTACCACAAGTTGAACGCGGCCATATGCGGTCCGAACGGCATCAAGGTGTTTGTGGGGCCTGAATACTTTGAGTACCAGAGTCCCATGCTGCTGGCCTTCAGCAGGATTAAGCCCATCCCACGCAAGACCTCGCTGAAGATGTTTGGCTGTGGCCACTAGAGGGCAGCCGTCAGTCTGTCACATCCCCAATGTCTGGATAGCTTGAGATCCACAAGCTTAACTCAAATTTATGCCATTATCCTGCAACAAGGTCAATGGTAGTTCTGCATGAAGACAATACGTGTGGTAGTTATGATCTGTCCTGATCATTTGATGAGGCATCTGGTATGTATGTTTCAGTGCACTGAATTGTTTTTAAATGTCAGTGTTATGTTTCTAATCATAAAGAATGATCATGCTTGCTGGACAATAAATGTCCAACAGTGAAACAAGCAAGAACAGTTTCCTGTAATCTCTTCAGTTAGATTCGATAGCTGAACATTTTTTTGTTCCAATTTGAATGGAGGAAATTACCAAATAACACAAATGAAACCATGCAAATATAAACAGGTTTCAGCGCAAATGGAAGAAAAACATGGTTATCTTTCCCTCCCTTTGTTCTCATCTGATCAAGATTACATACATTTATTAGCAAAATTATGTCCTCCCAAATAACATTCCACAACATCAAACGGTCTTTATTTAATTCTCGACTTTCCTCCAGACTGTGAAATAAATCGGATCAAAGGAGAATGCACAAAAAAGGTATTTAAATTCTGAACCACTGTACAATTTCAATTCAAACTGAAAATTAAATATCTTCAAACTGAAGAGCGATGTTGTAATATGTTTTGAAAAAATATGTGCAATCCTCATCAATATCCTGTTTTTAATGCCCTTCACCTCGGCATAGTGTTTTAAAGGGGTTTCAAGTCAAGAAACTGATAAGGATATTGCGAAATATTTACTTTTCCCACACAGAATACCTAGTATTGGTTCTACCTGTTGGGATCATTTTCTGCGTGATGCACACAAGCACGTTATTCACAGTTTTCTCACAAAGGCGAATAGTTATTGAACTTTTGTGGCATGTGGATCCGTTTACGTTTCGTTCATTGGTTATCCCACAGTTGACGGAGAACTGACACAGCGCTTGTTTTCCGAGTGTTTTTTCAAGCTGGGAGGAAATACAGAAATCAACACCTCGTTCTCCATTTTTCGGTTAAAATAGTGAAAAACGAGCGCTTGTCAAGGTAGGCGGGAAAAGAGGTGCGGCTGACGTACAGGCGTTCATTTTGTTTACATCGAGTGTTGAACTACTCACGTCCAGTTAAAAACACAACGATCACATCCGTTTGAGGGTAGAAAAGCTATCTTAAATGCACGCCTGTAAAAATGGACTGATAATCATCCTTCTAGCTAACCCTATAATTTACATTTACGCATGCATCCCAAATCGAACCTGTTCCCAATGCTTCTCAATTTAGGCACCCTATGGAGGGGACTGCTTATGACAACGTTAATTTTGGGTAAACGCCCAATACCTGTTTTATATGTAGTTCCGTTAATTCTCTTCCTCAACCTTTGCTGTGTATTGAACAGTGTATGTAGGCTTGTATATCTCACATTGCAGTTCTCCGGTGCCGCTCTTAGACATGTTTTGTCTGAGTACCTTGCAACAGGGCTGCTTCCCTCTCTCTCACCAACCTTGTTTTCAACACCACCAGAAGTCTATTTATGTTTTGGTCATTTCAACACCACTAGAACTCTATTTATGTTCAGGTTATTTCAACACCCCTAGAACTCTATTTATGTTCAGGTTATTTCAACACCCCTAGAACTCTATTTATGTTCAGGTTATTTCAACACCCCTAGAACTCTATTTATGTTCAGGTTATTTCAACACCCCTAGAACTCTATTTATGTTCAGGTTATTTCAACACCCCTAGAACTCTATTTATGTTCAGGTTATTTCAACACCACCAGAGCTCTATTCCTGTTTGGTTCATTCTAACACCACTAGAGCTCTATTTCTGTTTGGTTCATTCTAACACCACTAGAGCTCAATTTCTTTTTCTATTTCTAGAAATATATTGAGAGTGGCGATGGAAAAGCACACAGTCTAAAAAAAGGTCTTAAGGATAATGAAAGGTGTCCTATGCTCGGAATCACCCAGGAAGATATTAACTGTTCAGGCTCACAGAGGCATACTGTTTGAGATGTGTTACCTTCTCTCTTTCTCCTGCTGTCAACCCTCGGGAACATTGGTCTTCATAATCCATAAGACAGTTTCACAATATAGTCCCCTCAGATCTTGCTCAGCCTTAGCTATGCCTTCTTGCTAGTCACTCATATAGCTGAGAATATGCATCAAAGCATATATATTACCAATAAAACTGTTCCTCCTTTCATTGTAGTCAACTGGGTGGGACTGACTGTTTTCGTTTTTCCTCTTGATGACCTGGTTGACCAAGTGATCACAACTCTAATCGTTGTCAGGAATGTACTTATTTTATGGAGATTTCCCCAATGTCTTTACCCAAGCTGGAACAGAAATGATATATAACTCCATTGAAACAGGGTGAGACCTCGTTCCATCTCCATGGAGTCTGTTCATCGCCATTAGGAGCATCTCAAATGTTAGTGTGGGGAAAAAGACTTGAAACTTCTCCGGCTGATTTTTATTTCTAACCTGATTTGTTTTGTCAAACCACCAGATTATAAGGACAAATGAAGTTGGAAGACCCACTTACCTTACAAAATTAAAATGATGTCCTTGCCAGCGTTAGCGTACAAGCCCAACAGGCCTGAGGCGTTGCTAAATCGCAGTTTAACAAGAAAACCCACTATGCGGATTTCCTCCCCCAATCCCCAAGCGAACCTAGCCCAATATAATCCTCCCAGTGGGAACCCCTCGGCCACAACCTCCATTGGTTGAGCGGGTCTGAAATCTGCTACCATTGCGATGCAGAGCAGGCTGTCTCACGGAATTCTAAAAGAGAGTGTCGGATAGTTCTCCCATGAACTGCATCTGATTTGCACCTGGGTGACGCAACAAGATATTTCCATGTGCACGTTTTAAGTCTTTTTTTAAAAGAATCAAAGACAATTGTCTACAATTTATATTTTAGACAAACTCACTTGACTTTTTCACCTCCCTGAAAACAGCCTAGGAATCAAGAACGGAGATGGTATCGAAGCTTGGTAGGGGGGGGTGAGGATGTTCCTGGATCTAACCTTTATCCCCCTTGTCCTTAGGACACCTAATGAACAGCAAGCACTGTTGTCTGTAACGTCCAGTCTTTACTCATGGGCTTATTATAAAATTTAATTATTATATTATATATGATATATATATTATATCACCAATTTCTTGATTTTTACATTACTACATACAAAAAGTATTTACAATGAATCACAGTTGTATTGGGCTGTATTGTATCGGCACACAACCATTTTCATTAATTCGGAATACATTTTGAGTCACCCAAGACAAATTGAATTATGTATTATTTACGCGTTAACGCAAAATCCGAAGCAGTGATTACTTCATTAAAAGTAACGGGTAAAATGTGTGTTCGAACTATTGGGATGGAACGAGTGTCTCGACCACTGACCTGCTAGATGTAGATCTAGCTGTGCAGAAGCATGGTTAAGGACACCGTCCCTGGGACCTGGGTTGACAGCTACACCCTGTCGTTCCTCCAGAACGGTCCAACTGGAGCTGGGAGTGGGAGGTAGACATGGGCTGCTGGTTGCAAGGATGCCAGTGTAGGACTAGTGGTATGAGGGCCACACATGGGTTTATATGGATGGCCAGGTCACTAGGCTACATGCTAAGAGTGATCCCTGGCACTGGGCTGGTAGGACACCCTCTTCTGTACTGGGGTCATGTTGATTCAGCTTTAGCTGTCCTCTCTGCCGGACCACCTTCTGCCAGACCACACACACACACACACACACGACCAGGAAATGATGGCTGGCTGCATTAACATTATCAAGTTACTTACCAAACTAGTTTTTCCAATCATAAAAAAATACACATTTGGGCTTGGGGCAATTAGCAGATAGAAGAAGTTAGCAAGGTAAAGATACTTTACGTCCACTTTACGTCCACGTCAGATAGCGAGTTCAGGCACTTGATTAAACCAAAATAAACGGACCCTCTTGGGCAGCACCTCCTTCTTCCCCGGTTAACTTGACAAGTACTAGCTTTTCAATATCCTAAGTTAGAATGGTGTTATTTCTGTACATTTCTCCCAGCCTTAAATAACGTACAATGGAAAAGTAGCATTGTATTGGTTTCCCTGTCGCCCTGTTTACTGAGGGATAACAAATGAACCAATCGCACACGGATCCATGTGCACACCAGAGCTACACTCTGCCATCTGCCTATTTGATCAAGATACCACACGGCACACTGAAATCGATCTGTGTGGGGGTTTAGACCAGACAGCCTCGTGAAATATGCAGGTCCTCCATGAAACCACTCCGGGTTGACAACTGAGCACTAAAGAGAAAATGTAACTCTTCGACACACGTTTACATTTAATTCAAACCATTCATCTCCCAGAAATGACATTGTTAGTACTTGTTTTTTTGTCAACTCATAATAAAAAAAACTTTTAGATAGTGTACCTGGTTTCTCTGTATTTTCATAATGTTCTATACTTAATTGTTTAATGTCATCTTTAAAGCATTCTTTTAGGGAAATTGTTGAATGCCGATAATTAATATATGCTTTAAATTCTGTGAGCAATAGATTTTGTACATCAAAAGATTGAATGTTGAAAAACAGGCCTCTGGTTGTTTATAGTTCCAAAACCTTTTTTCATGATTTTGTACACTTATGAAAACCTACCTAGCACTATCAATCAATCAAATGTATTTATAACAATTTACATACAAAGTTCCCACAAAGTGCTTTTACAAAACACCCAGCCTGAAACCCCAAGGAGTAAGCAACAACAGTGTTGAAGCACATTGGCTAGGACTCCCTAAGGTGGTCGAATTTTAGGAAGAAACCCAGAGAAGAACCAAGCACAGAGGGGTGACCAGACCTTATCTGGCTGTCCCGGGTGATATTTTACGAGAACAAGTAGTAATTAATCAATTTCTATGGACGGTATCTAGAGTCTATCAAGCCTAAACTAGGTCAGAAGCAAGACCAGGTGGGCAGGACAGGAACAGTCCAGGGGAGGGGAGGTTTGAAACGAGGGTCAGCAGCTGGAATTGTCCGGTATCGTCTTGATCTGGGTTGGGAGGGGGTCAGCGGAGTGGCAGCTGGAATTGTCCGGTATGGTCTTGATCTGGGTTGGGAGGGGGTCAGCAGACTGGCAGCTGGAATTGTCCGGTATCGTCTTGATCTGGGTTGGGAGGGGGTCAGCAGAGTGGCAGTTGGAATCGTCTGGTATCGTCTTGATCTGGGTTGGGAGGGGGTCAGCAGAGTGGCAGTTGGAATCGTCAGGTATCGTCTTGATCTGGGTTGGGAGGGGGTCAGCAGAGTGGCAGTTGGAATCGTCAGGTATCGTCTTGATCTGGGTTGGGAGGGGGTCAGCAGAGTGGCAGTTGAAATCGTCAGGTATCGTCTTGATCTACTACAATATATAGCTCACTGAAAATAACATTACACACAATAATATAGTCCAGAATTCATAACAACGTATTTGTCTATTTAAAGCCCTTTCTAGCTTATGTAATCTGGTGTGACAGAGAGTTCCATTTTGAAATGCCCTATTCAGTACTGTGTACCTCCCATGCTGTTGTTCTGGACTTGGGTACTGTTACATGACCTCTAGCTGCATGCTTTGTGTGGTATTGATGTGTGTCGAACTATGTGCCAACGGCTTGAACAGAAACCTTGAAACACATCGAGACTTGGCACGAAGGCCATTTGGGGTTTGTGGGCATCTAAGTGCTGCACATTCTGCTCTGCCTTGAACCAACTGTATTTTGCCAGTGTCCTTTTTTGACCCACCTGACCACAGCAAGACAGTAATGCCTGCCTGTGCCCAGTAATGTCCTGCAGGACACAGTATATTTATATTCAGCAATTATATATATGTATACCTGTAGATACACGAGGTCTGTAGATCCTTGGGGCCGGTAGATACATGGGGTCTGTAGATCCTTGGGGCCGGTAGATACATGGGGTCTGTAGATCCTTGGGGCCGGTAGATACATGGGGTCTGTAGATACTTGGGGCCTGTAGATACTTGGGGCCTGTAGATACTTGGGGCCTGTAGATACGGGGGCCTGTAGATCCTTGGGGCCTGTAGACCCCTTCTTGTGTAGTAGGAGGACACATCTGCAGAGGTGGTGGAATTAGTTTGTGTTATTTAACAGACTTAATAACAACAGACATAATTACAACAGGGATGAATGACAAAAGGAATTGAAACGCAATATAGAAACCGATTAGCTAGAACTAAAACACACCTAACATGTAAATGCAGCATAGGCCGTGACGGGTTGTGACAATATTCAATAGTTTCAGGTTGAACTGTTTATAGATCATTTAACAATTTGATATGGAGTTGAAGCTATAACCAAAACAATTTAGGAACATTATTTGAGATTACAATGAAAGTGTCTGTGTGACAGTGCAACCACCACTGATGACTGTATATTCTGAAAGAATGTATTTTGGAAACTCCCAGAAATGTATAAGTATGTAAAATACTTTCCCAGTAATGGAATTTTGAACATGGAACCATGATGCTGGAATCTATCGAGTGTAAGGCTACCGTGACTTGAATCAATGGTTTGTACATGCCGTTAGCAATTCTAATCCAACATTAGCATCATATTTTGAAATAATAAGGCCGCATACAGAAAGACAAACCTCAACCCTAAGGTTGCAATGGCATTAAAGCTAAACATCTTTTAATAATAATACACATTCAGTCAAAAATATTTTTTTGTTGTTTTCATCAAGAAACAGACATCTTCACCACATTTTACACACATTTTAAAAATGGATGTTAATGTGCGACTAACAATTTAAATTCATGCTTCAATATCTGACAAAAATAATATATTTTTGCAGCAAAATAATTCTAACTATGCACCAATTTAAACTCTTAACTCAACCTTATCCGGTAGCGAGTCTATTCAGCTGCGTATTTTAGCATACGGCTACGGCCGCCAGGTTATCTAATGGTAGCAGCTAAAATGTAGCATTGTGTCATGTGAAATTACTCTGACAACTTCCATTGGTTGATGCAGGTTCAAGGATATCTGATCCTTTCTAAGCTGTGCATGCACAGTTTTTCCCCTAGCAAGTTCAGCGCTGCTTGCCAACACAGAAAACGTTTTATAAGTCTTTGTCCTATTTACTGAAAGGACCTCACCATGTTATTCTTTATTAATGCAAAGCAGCGTGCTCCACTTTGTCTGTTTGAGACATACGTGACTTGTCCTTTGGTTCACGCTGAGTGCCATTAGGTAGCACGGAGTGTAGAAAGAAAGAAACAGCAAGGCCGCACGGTCACTGACTTGACCACTGGCAGATATTGCTGAGTCACAAGCCAGTGTGGAAGCACGTACGTTTTCGAAAAAAGCACGTACAACCTCAAGGTACATACATTTCCTTCACATGAGGTGTATCGTGGTATAATACGTCTACGTTTCCTGCTGGCATGTCAAACAACCCATGCGAGGGGCAGGTGCAAAACTATCTGTTTTATTTTAGGATTAACTACATTTGATTATATGCTATTATTGTTTTATCTCCAGTGGCCTAGGCGCCTCTTTACTAGAGTGATAATCGGGACTGAGGTAAATATCTTTATCAGGCCATCAGGGGTCTAATGTTTAGGTAAAGAGAAAGGGGTGTACTGTTTGGCCTGCCATGGCATTATAGGGACTCGTTGCATGTGGCTCCATGCATACAAAGGTTATTCCTGATAGAATGTCCTCTCAAAAGTTTAGAATGGATAGAATGATAGAATAGAATGTATTGAATGTAACAAGGATAGAATGTCCGCACACAAATGTTATTCCTGATAGAATGTCCTCTCAAAAGTTTAGAATGGATAGAATGATAGAATAGAATGTATAGAATGTAACAAGGATAGAATGTCCGCACACAAATGTTATTCCTGATAGAATGCCCTCTCAAAATACTGAGATTTCCTAAAATAAATAATGACTAACTTGCTAAAGATGTTTTATAAATCTGCAATATGAAAAAGATAACTGAAGGGAGGCCTGTTTCAAAGACTCTGCAAAATGTCTGTAACAAGAGTTACAGCACAGACAGGGCATAAAATATACTAGCAGTAGACATTTAGCAGAAATACAGCATTTCGGAATAGACAACTCATTGTAAAAGTTAAATATAAAATGTATCCAATACTTTCATACCCAAAAATGTTTTATGTCGTGCTGATTAATCCTAATTATTATAAGATACCCATTTCTCACACTGACTGAATGACAACTGTGTAATTTGCCTTATGACATATTCATACAGTGTGCATTGCTGTATGGCTCATTGTTTTAAATTCAGTTGCTGGAGTAAATACATCTTGGGTGTTAAAAAGATAAAATTCAAAAGGTTTATATTTTCCACAAGACAAATTATTTTTCAATAGAATGTAAGCCTCAAACCCACACTAACAACACTGATTTCACAGTTGTCAACGGTTTTATTTATTTTGGTCTCAACACACTGCTATTAACCTTGCTGTTGGCATAAAGGTCTGGGTTGTAGATTTGACCCTAACAAACCTTCTAGAAACATCCCTGATGAAACAAAACAAAAGGTTTGGCACTCTGCACAGAAGATTTCCTCACACATTACACACGTTTTCTACTTTGAAAAAGAGAATTTGTAGCATTGATTGCTGTTTTCTTTGGCTTGGTTAAAGTTCAGAACGTTAAGATATTTGTTTGTAAAAAAAAGTGTCACTCAACAAGCATTGCTCCCAGTGAGCTAAATGTATTATCATTTGTTGGTTCGCATTTGAAATAGGATATTGAGAAGTAGATGAGCATTATTCTGGTAGTTGGGTGGAGTTTTAGCTAAATAAAACATTTGGCTAATGTAGAAAAACCTTTTGTAAAATTTATTGTTGCGCAAACTCATAGTTATTTGCAGCTAGTTTTTCTTACAAATTGCACATTGAATAAACCAACTCAGTTACAAGTGGGCATTACTTGTAGAAGATTGCTCAATTAAACTACAAATGCTGGCCAGCTGAAAACAAACAGCAATAATTAAAAATGTTTGTAGAGATAGTTAAATGACTTCCACCTCGGACTTACATCAAACCAATATTTGTTCCACTCTGCACTTCTAACCAGGAAGTCATTCAGACCATAAGAACAGGTTTTTGCAGAACAACCTTGCTGGCCATGCAATCTCCTACGCGAAGCTAACATGCATCCCTGCATGAAACTTAAAAATCCAGCGGCAATGCTAATGCAAATGCAATGGTAAAGTGTTTGCTCAAAAAACACAAAACTTTTTACAACTTGCAATTGCATAGAAATGACAGCTGATTGTCTTACAATCGTATGTTAAAATCTACACACGCACAAACACAGACCGGTAACAAATGAATGAAAGAGACCACATTAAGTGCCTTACTAAGGAGTTGGGCCACGACATGCTCTCAGAATCACCTCAATGCGTCTTGGCATAGATTCGAAAACTCTCAGGAACTCCTTTGGAGGGATGGAAATCATTCTTCCAAACTTTACTCATGCATTTGTTATTTTGATGATAGTGGTGAAAAGCCATCTTACACGTCCAAAGTCTCCCATAGGTGTTCAATTGAGTTGAGATCTGGTGACTGCAAAGGTCATAGCATTTGATTCACGTAATTTTCATACTGATCAAATCATTCAATGGTCCCATCGTGCCCTGCGGACTGGGACATTGTCATCCTGGAAGAGACACAGTAATGAACCCTCTTTCAAAATAAATTTCTATCTGGGGCAAATGTATGACTATACAGAAAATATATTATCAATAATACAGGTTATATCATTTTTGCCCTTCATTTCAACGTCATTGGGTCGGTTTCATTATGAATATACTCAAATCAGCAGTAACAGTACTACACAATAAAGACCATAAATACGTGTGTACCATCACAGGCGCAAACGACACTGTAGACAAATGGATTTGTAGTAACGGGCCAATATCGCAGAGCCCAGATTCACCTTGACCAATGACCAGTGCCGCATACAGATCTGCCCGCCCACCTTGCTTAAAAAACCGGTGGGGGGCGTTTTTTTTTGTGTGCGATGCCAGGTCCACCCACGTCTCTGCCCGGCCCACCCCCATGCCACCTTTGCCCTGCCCCCCCCCCCCTTCCCCACTCACCCCCCACCTACTCACCTGTTGTGACAGACCGATCACACTCCTGAATATAAAAGAGCCACCCGGCTGCAGACCAGGCACCTTCACCCAGAACCTTCTCCTGGAGCCTGAGCACACAATGAGGCAACTCTCCAAGACACTGTGTCTCTGCCTGGCACTGGCGCTGTGCCAAGCAGATCACCATGTTGGCCATGTCGGTGAGTTCACCACAGCAGCTCTGTGTAACTTATTACAGTTGTGTCAACGCTATGTGCGGAAATCATATGTTGTTTTGTGCAGCTTGTTTCCTTCTATGTGGGAGGGGGACACCTATCCTGGCATCTTCTGTGAGGCTTTTGAGAGGAATGGTCTGTTTGGACAAAGGCTTTGTTTGTAAAAAGGTTTGGAAGACCTGTAATTGGGCTGTAAAATTTGCATTATAAACCACACCTCTCTGAAACCCCTCCTGCAGTGTTGGGTAGAATATGGTTATATTTTAAATGAGGTAAGAGAACATGACATTATGACGGGTGTAATTCAACTAGGTTTTATGTAAGCTAACTTGTAGGCCTTCATGAAATTTGATAAATGCCTTCCCTCATTAGTGTCAGGCTCTCTGGGCAAGACCGCCTAAACAGGAAAGCTGTGTTGAAAGGAAAGCTGTGTTGAAAGGAAAGCTGTGTTGAAAGAAGGCTGTGTTGACAGGAAGGCTGTGTTGAAAGGAAAGCTGTGTTGAAAGGAAGGCTGTGTTGAAAGGAAAGCTGTGTTGAAAGGAAGGCTGTGTTGACAGGAAGGCTGTGTTGACAGGAAGGCTGTGTTGAAAGGAAGGCTGTGTTGACAGGAAGGCTGTGTTGACAGGAAGGCTGTGTTGACAGGAAGGCTGTGTTGACAGGAAATCATCAGGGTTCTGAACACCCATGTTGGGTCTGTGTTCCCCATGTCAGGCAAGACCAACGACCACCAGCATGGACAGCATGCCCATGTAGGTCACGCCGGGGCCGTGCTCGACCGCTGCAAGGGGCTCGAGATGGACGCCGTTGTGGTGAATGAGGACGGAGTCCCTTACTTCTTTAAGGGTGAGTCCCGGGCTGAAAGGACCGGGGTCTCGCTGGCGCCACCTGTCACTAACACCCCAAACGCCCAATCTCACTGATCCCTTCCAGTCCGCCTCTGTCCACCCGACCACCCACTTCTGACCGTTTGCTGTGACTTCTGACCGTGTGCTGTGACTTCTGACCGTGTGCTGTGACTTCTGACCGTGTACTGTGACTTCTGACCGTGTGCTGTGACTTCTGACCGTGTGCTGTGACTTCTGACCATGTGCTGTGGGTTCGAGCGTTTTGGCAACACGTTCTTTGCATGGTGCTGCCGTGGTGACTCACCAAAGGCATTACCCGACAGGCGACCACGTCTTCAAGGGTTTCCACGGCAAGGCAGAGCTGTCCAACGCATCGTTCGCGGAGCTGGACGACCATCACCACCTGGGACACGTGGACGCCGCCTTCCGCATGCACTACGAGGACAACCCCGCCGAGCACGACCACATCTTCTTCTTCCTGGTACGGTCCAGTCAGCGGTCGCTAGGACGCTCCGCGCGTTCCTTACCAAAAAGACCTGCAGTCGGTAGAATGTTGTTTTGAATCGCGGTGGTGACATTTCACATTCTCCTCCTACAAGGCAACAAGCACTTAAAGTGTTATTGAGAACAACTTTGTTCTTAGGTTGAAATAGTTGGCATCCCGGTATAGGTTTTAAACAGTATTTTTTTCACTAAAGGGAGGCTTGACTCTAAACAAGGCAGGATCACTAGGAAATGTATTACTTTCATTCCTACACTCACTCCTGAACTCACTGCCCTGTAAATGTTAAGTACATAACGTGGAGGCCTGAACCCATTTCAACAAGCTCTCTTCATGACACGGCTGACCCTGTGACCTCTGGTCGTGTTTTGTTCTGCTGCAGGACACCAAAGTGTTCAGCTACTACAAGCACAAGCTGGAGGTGGGGTACCCCAAAGACATCTCCGCCGTGTTCCCCGGTATTCCTGACCACCTGACCGCTGCTGTTGTGTGCCCCAAGCCCGACTGTGAGGAAGACTCCGTCATCTTCTTCAAGGGTGAGTCAATATACAAAGATTTTCCGTGGCGAGGACACTATCCATAACTCGGTGGCCTTAAAGACGTGAATGTTTCAAATGCTTTGAACGCGGTATGCAATGCATGCAAACGGTATGCAGTGCATGCAGCCTCTAAGTTAAGCATTACCGCATGCAGCCTCTAAATTAAGCATTAACTCCCGAGTTCACGTGTTCTTCCCAGGTCATGAAATCTTCCACTACAACGTGAGGACAAAGAAGGTCGACGAGAAGGAGTTCAAGAGCATGCCAAACTGTACCTCCGCCTTCCGCTACGCCGAGCACTACTACTGTTTCCATGGACACCAGTTCTCCAAGTTCGACCCCAAGACAGGCGAGGTGCACGGACGGTACCCCAAGGAGGCCCGTGACTACTTCATGAAGTGTTCCTCCTTCGGTGAGTGACAAAGGACAATCTAACGCCTTTACTAATATTTGAGAGAACAAGAGACTGACATAAAATGTGATTGAGAGGGGTGGGGATCCAGAAGGTGAATGTGTGAAAATGAGGAAGTACTGAGGACAAACAGCACAGCTAGAATAGTGTGTATGTAGTCTCTGCAATACACCAGTACTGAGGTAGAATAGCACAGTTAGAATAGTGTGTATGTAGTCTCTGCAACACAACAGTACTGAGGTAGAACAGCACAGCTAGAATAGTTTGTCTCCCAAAAGGCAACCTATCCCTCGACAGAGATGTACTACACACAGCTCCTTCAGGGTGACTGGTAGCCTAGCGGCTAACGCTAACTGGCTGGTTCAAGTCCCTGACTTGACACACGTGTGAACTTACCTGCTGCCCGAACTCCCTCTGGATGAGGACGCCTGGTTGTGCTACAACAGGAACCGGTTCCATGTAAACAGGGCCCCCCGGGTGTGCAGCGTTCGAGGTGTTAAGTCGTGGCCACAGGCTAACGCGTCGCGATTGTTCCCCCACCGCAGGAAACGCCACAGACCACATCGAGAGGGAGCAGTGCAGTCGCGTGCACCTGGACGCCATCACCGCCGACGATGCCGGAAACATCCACGCCTTCAGAGGTCAGTCGCTCTGGTGGCTTGTTCGTCCAGATTGAAATAATACAGCGCACCGTCTCATTGGCCGGGGGCCTATTAGATCGAAATCAAGGCATAATGGAGGCTTGACTTTCAGAAGATTATTTTTGGCAGGGATATAATGTTATCATCGCTGATTGTTAGTTTTGAATTGGTAACTTCTGGAATTGCATAGAGACGTCCTGTATACCGTCCCATTAATCAGTCTCTGACCTTAACAGGTGAGGGCAAAGGAAAACAAGTTGCATTCATGTATGGTGAAATAGGTCTTAGTTACACCGCTAATAAGCCAAATATGGACCAATGCCTAGCAACGGGTCCAGGGTTCCTTCAGTCCCCACTTATTCTCTGCAGAACACTTATTACTGGTATTCCAACTGACCCTGAGTGCTGTGGTGTTTTTTGTTTTGAAAAACACACGCCTCATACCGCTCTCCGGTCAGTGCTCTCCTCCTGACCTCTTGTCTCGACCCATGACCTTTAGGCCACTACTTCCTGGAACAGGATGCTGTTACTGAGAAGTGGACGTCCGACCCCATCGAGAAAGACTTCAAGGAGCTACACAGTAATCCAGACGCAGTCTTCTCCTACCAAAACCACCTGTACATGATCAAGGTAGGCCACACACACCCACACACACATCCATGTGTGTGCAATGAATTGCACCATAACATAAGGGATCACAATGGAAATCAGCAATTGACTTCATTCCCCTCGGAAAGATGTTTCCATGTGTAAGTGCTCTCTGAGTAGACGGCTACTGCCTCCCGACCAATAACCCCCTCCTTGTTTGCAGGACAAGAAGGTGTATGTGTACACCGCCACAGAGCCCCACACCCTTCTGGCTGGCTACCCCAAGGCGCTGAAGGACGAGATTGGACTGGAGGGCCCAATCAGCGCTGCCTTCGTGTGTGAGGATCACCACATCGCGCATGTGATTAAAGGTAAACAGCCATGCCAAAATGACCGTAACGGCCGGCCTGCAGAGAGCCCATTGGTCCAAAGAGTACTGAACAAGTAACCGAAGGTTTGCTGATGTCAACCCACTAGCTGAATGGTAGAATATATTTATATATGGTTTGCTGGTGTCAACCCACTAGCTGAATGGTAGAATATATTTATGTATGGTTTGCTGATGTCAACCCACTGGCTGAATGGTAGAATATATTTATATATGGTTTGCTGATGTCAACCCACTGGCTGAATGGTAGAATATATTTATATATGGTTTGCTGGTGTCAACCCACTAGCAGAATGGTAGAATATATTTATATACGGTTTGCTGATGTAAACCCACTAGCTGAATGGTAGAATATATTTAGATACGTTTTGCTGATGTAAACCCACTAGCTGAATGGTAGAAATTATTTCAATATGGTTTGCTGTTGACATACGGGCTTAACCTGAGTTGCTCTTTACATCGCTCAGGATAAGAGTGTGGGTAAAATTTATTAAATGTATTGAAATGTGAATGATGCTAACTGAGCCAACGTCCTCCCTCTCGTTCCAGGTCAGACTGTCTACGATATTGACCTCAAACTCTCCCCACGTGTTCCCGTCAAAGATATCCCGTTCACCACCTTGACCAATGTAGACGCTGGTATGTGCGGTCCCAAGGGCGTGACGTTGTTCAAGGGAAACTTCTATTACCACTTTGAGAGTGTGAAGGTCATGCTGATGTCCAAGATGGTTCCTGAGCCTCACAAGATCGCGATGGAGCTGTTCGGCTGTGACCACTAGAGGGTGGGTTAGGAGAGAGAGTCACGTGACCAGATCCAGCTTTACCGACCTAACAACTGTATCCTACCTCCAACACTGCTCCTTATAGAAATGCAAAGTCATTTCTGCTCAGTTCCTAGTCTCCTGTTCCTCTGGCGGAATGTTCTGCAGTTGTCCTTGTGCTAGAACAGTGTTTGTTCTGTGGTGCTCCTCCCAATGGCTGATGTGGAGTAGAGGACACCTATTCTTTTATGGTGTTGCTCTATAATAAAAATCATGACAGCACACAACAAAACGTACCTCCGTTGGCTGGTTTCTTTAACTGTAGTTTCAGTGTAAGCCGAAATAGGAAGAAATTGTGTGTAGAGTTGGTGCTCACCACATAACAGTCTTGTTCAGTGTGAACACTATATGAACACTATATGAACACTATATGAACCAACATACGTGGATATCGCTACTAAATGTTAAATTCAGGTGTTTTACCACATTGCTCAAAGTTCTATAAAATACAGCACATAGATTTTTTTTTCTAAACTTTACAAAGAAAACAGATTGAAACCTGGATCTCTTTTTAAGCTGTGCCCCATGTAGACGTGTGTATATGTAAGGTGTGGCTCACAGACAAAATTTCAAAAACGAATTTCAAAACTTACAAAACACTGTTAATTCAACAGAAACCATCATAAACCGTATATTCATACTCCATTAGATTTTTTAAATGGGCAAGGGACAACAGAGGGTTTAAATTAAGTTTATTCCATTGATAAGGAGTGAGATAACTGAAAGAAGTACTACCCAACTCTGAGGAGAATGCTGGAGAGAAATGTAATCCACGTCTGTGATCTGGTCGTTTTAAGTTAAAGATGCAAATCAGATCTCTGTAGAATCTTAAATTAAGACTCCAACTTCCCTAATGCTTGGTCAGCTGGTGGAGCAATAAAGTACTACATCAATGTTTCATCTGCATAGACATGGAGTAATGCTCTTTAGGAGGTCGCTACAATCATTTATATTAGTATTGTACTATGTTTTAATTTCTGTTTGGAACACAGGATGAGTGGATCCCAAGAAAGTCCTAAATCCTATATTTCCTGTTCCCCAAAGTCACTACACATGCCAAGCCTCAGTACGTTTCCGTAAAAATGGTTGTATTCCATCAACCAGCCACACGAGGACGCTGTAGTCGCGTCACGGACAGAACGCTAATCTCTATAGAATAGCATCGTTACAATCCAACTGTTGTTAGACCCAGAGGCGCAATCAAGACACCTTGAGGAATGCTTGGTAACGCTAAGTGGACTTGACATACCAGACCAGGGTCTGTCGGGCTGAACAAATTAATGTTAATGAGAGAAGTGAAATAATTGTCCTTGTTTATAAATGCTTCTATATCTATAACAGTATTTATATTTGAGCAAATGTCCTTTTAAGATGAAACATTAAATAACCAATCGAACGTTTCATATGGTTTGAATTCATCAAAAAAGTATATTTTTAGATTGTCTTTGATTTGACACCGATAGACCTGATTTGTGTATTAGAAAAGCATAATCGGTTTATCATTAATACTAAATATCTTTGCTTAGGCGATTTTTAACTATATTCCAGGTCAAACCAAAATGTATGTGAAATCAAATACATATATATTTGCTCAGTCGGGCTAGGACTGACAATTCACGTTTGCGCACACGCAACACATATTTTCTATTGCAATGGTCCTGAGCTACAATCATTTTCTATTAAGACTTTTTCATGACCTTTCTGAAATTTCTATAAAGAGTATCACTTTTTTGAAGTTATGTGCAGCTCGCAAACGTTTCGTTTCGATTCATACGAATCTGTTTCGTGACTCACAAGCATACTTTTGTGATTTATTTGTATCGCGGTTGGCAGCGGATTTCTACAGCATTATAATGTGCGGTTCTTTAGCTACGTTCTCCGATCAACGTCTGCCAACACTCACAGAGAAAGAAAAGATCAAGCAAGGAACTTCATAAGGACATGTTAATAACAGATACTTGGAGGCATGTTACAGTAATGTACCATTACTCAGTGAATATCAATCAATCGAATATACTTTATACATCAGCAGTTGTCACAAAGTGCTTTTACCAAAACACCCAGCCTGAAACCCAGAGAAGCAAGAAACAACCGTGTTGAAGCACAGTGGCTAGGAAAAACTCCCTATGGGAGCGGGATTTTAGGAAGAAACCTAGAGAGGAACCACACTCATGGGTGATCAGAGCCAAATCTAGGTCAGAAGCATGTCCAAGTGGGCAGGGACAGTCCAGGGCTGGATGATAAGGGGGTCAGCAGATTTGCCGCTGGAATCGTCAGGTATCACCTTGACCTGAGTTGGGAGAGGGGGTCAGCAGAGTGGCAGCTGGAATCGTCAGGTATCACCTTGATCTGAGTTGGGAAAGGGGGTCAGCAGAGTGGCAGTTGGAATCGCGTCTGAATCTGCAACACATATTTATTATTGATTGTTATGATAAACACTTTAAATTATACACCAACTGAACAATGAGCATTTAGCAATGAGAGTCAGTAAAAATAGTTGAACTACCCATGTGTTTGTTCGGCCACTTTTTTACAAGCGTAATGCAGGCAATATGAGTGATTCGGTAACAATACTAAGACTTCCGTTTTTTGTATTTTGCCTTCAAACGATAGGCTATATGGATGATATGAAGCAATATTTTTACAGCATTGTCACATATTCTGTATAATCTATAAATTGTGTCATTTCATAAAGGAACATGCCCATATAATTGGCCTCAACGGAAATCGGTGTTTTGGATTATATATTGCATAAATTCACTGTGGCGTGTAGAACCCTTTTTCCGATATGAGGCCCATTGCTTTTATATGCAGTGATTTGCAATAGCAAACATTTGATCATGTTTAAAAAATATATGTTTCGCTTAAATACGACTAAATAAGAATCATTGTTAATATGTTGATTTACAGTTTGATGTCTTCTTTCTATTAATACGTCTGCGACTTTTATTTAGAATGATCTCACAACTCAGTGACCCGGAAGGTCTTCACAATGTTGCTCAAAACACGTAGGTTTATAATGCGTACTTACGTAGGTCACTTTGCGTCTGTCTACCAGCCGTCAGGTGTTGTTGTCCTTTGTCGGGAGTAAGATCGTAATGTTTTGTTCAAGATTACTAGGGTTTAGATCGGGTCCTTTCCTTGTGAGGTCAAAGGTTTTACACGCTGGAATTCACACAAGTGCACGTTGCGGTGCTGCAAAAGTGGCCGTTGTAAGTAAACCTAGCTCTCACGTGGTGCTAGGAAGTAAAAATGATCGCGATTTATGCTTTTTTGGTAACTTTTTGACAATTTTAAGTAACTTCCTAACATCAAAAACAAGCCACATCAAAATACCCGAGACCTTTTCATCTGGGTGTAGATGAAAGGGTGGCGTGTCATATATGCATTAAAGCATTACAACACGCCCGACTAATTTTTATCTCGTCTACTGTACCGTAGTGTAGAGACATGGTTTCTTACGATGTCAACCTCTTTTATTAAGATTGTTGATGTTTAATAGGTGCTGTCTGGATGTGGAGTGTATGATGGGACGGAAATCCATGAAGCTTCTGCGTGAGTAGAACTTTCTTCCTACAGTTCCAAGGTTATTGCATATTTCGCTGTAGCAACAGTAACGGATCTGTTCAGTGGTTTCCTAAGTTCAACACCGCTTGTCTTCTAGATCCGTTGAATGCCCTTTTGCGGTAGGATATTGAATTATTCTGCCAAGCTACCTAGCCTGTAACATGACGTGCATGCACCCGCAAGCACGTGAACAGTGAACCCTCTGAAGCTATCCACTGTAATTCATACATTGCAAAAACGTTGGGCATGTTTTATCACTATATGATTCAAATCGGATCACAGCGTGAAATGCCCCGTCAACAGCTGTTGGCTAACGTTGGACTGCTCGCCACATTCTCACAGGGGTATTTGTGTGTGTGTCAGTATCTTGGTGCACTTGAGCAGGGCTAAGGCGGAGGTCCAGATGTACGCTCCTGACACTTCCCAGATGCACGTCATCGACCATGTGAAGGGAGCGCCAGTGGAGGGCATGACCAGGAACGTCCTGGCTGAGTCTGCCCGCATCGCCAGGGGCAAAATCACGGAGCTGGCCAAACTGAGTGTCAGCGACCATGACGCCATCATCTTCCCCGGAGGCTTTGGGGCTGCCAAAAACCTGTAGGTGGACCGGTCCTCGGTACCTGTTGGATGGGACTTCGTGGCATGTTGTCTACAGAATTGGGCTGGCCATGCAAACACTGCCTCTGTTTTAGACTGATGCGTTTTGGTTGTCTCCCGGGTCAGGTCGACGTTTGCCGTGGACGGTGCGGACTGCACGGTCAACAAGGACGTGGAGCGTGTCCTGACGGATTTTCATAAGGCAGGAAAACCTATCGGGTCAGTATGTTGTATTTCAATGCTTGTCCAGTACTGTGTTCAACAATTGGAATAGGAATCTAATGTCCCATAGCTTTTTCTAAACAGAGCGACCCGTGTTGTTAGTTCCCCATCACAAAGGCCCTGTGAATGTTGTTGTTTGAACGATTCTGCGTCGAGTGAAGTTGTCCTAACAATGTGTGTGTTGTTACCCTAGGTTATGTTGTATCTCTCCCGTGCTGGCGGCCAAGCTGATCCCCGGGGTGGAGGTCACGGTGGGGAAGGAGGAAGAGGAGGGGGGGAGGTGGCCCTACGCCGGCACTGCCGGGGCTATCAAAGGTCTGGGAGCCAAGCACGTCGTCAAGGAGGTCACCATATCCTTCAGTGTGACGGGGCGATGAGGTGTTATGATGCAGCATGGCTCCCGGTCTGGACCTCCATGAACAATCGTAATGATGTAGGCGTCAGACTTTAGGTTCATTGTTTTGGCTAAATGTGAAATGTAAGTTCTCTACTGAAGGGATGGAACACCAGTCATCCACAAGATTTTCCTTCATTTGGTATTATGATGATGATGATGATGGTGATGTATGTTATGATTATATGATTACCCGTCGATCCAGAGTCTCCCATTGGTGTCACTGTTTGGGTTGAGATCTGGTGACTGCAAAGGTCATAGCATTTGATTTGCATCATTTTCATGCTCATCAAACTATTCAGTGACCCCATCCTGCCCTGTGGACTGGGACATTGTCATCCTGGAAGAGACCCAGTAATGAACCCTCTTTCAAAATCACTTAGAAATTTGCACATGACATCTTGGTCAAAAGTCGAGGTCAGCTGGGCCTGCTCAACATTTTTACACTTGTCAACGGCCCTTCTACAACCAGTGGCCCAAAATCCTGGGGTGCCACGATTGTAGAACCGTGAAGGCATGAGAGATGTGTGGGGGAGGGAGGATACTGGGGTTATCGCAACCACTTTGGCTAACAGCGGGGAGGTTTCAGCGTCTTGGGTAAATTCAAACGGCGGTGACCTTCATCACGATGCCATGCCTGTCCTCTAGCCCCGCCTCGATCTCTCTTTGTCTGACCCTTGACCCGATCTCGCCTTTACGAGGCCCACGTGGACCAGAAGAACCGGGTTGTGACCACGCCGGCCTTCATGTGTGAGGCCCAGCTGCATCTGGTCTTTGACGGAATCGGCGCCATGGTGGATGACGTCCTCAAACTCACTGGCAAATGAGACGATGCCCGTGCCCTCTGTCACAAATCCACTGGCCCAGTAAACCATGCGATAGGAATGCAGTTTGTCATGTTCACCGTATATATAATGTTCAATGACAGTTGTTGACAAACCATTTGTCATGCTTTAGATTTGACTAAATGTGCCAGTATTTAGTAGGGGTGATTCGACTGTGTGTTTTTGTTAAACCTCTACCGAATATCAATATGTTCATGTCAACAGCCAGCCCTTGTCCTGATCTCTTCAGGTACATTTTCTCTCGTACAGAATTTGTGGCTAAATTTAGAGAGGCGTTACAATTTCCTGTGTTGTCCAGCAGGGGGTGATAACGAGGATGTTAATGAGAATGCAACTAACGACAAAGTGTTAAGATTGCACTTTGTGCAGCCAGAGATATAATTGTTGTTTTATCTAGGATCCCTGCTTACCTCCTTTGCACTTACCGTTTGTTCCAGGAATCTCGTGATTTACAAATGAAGTGCAGATTCAAATTATTATTTTGTGTCTGGCCTTTAGGGTAGGGTCACTTGAAAAGGTCACGGGTATTTTGCTGAAGCGTGGGCCATCCATTTACATTTCAGAGAGGTAAAGTTTCCTCCAGGTAATTATGGATAACACACTCAATTTCTGTGCCAGTTTCTGATGGTGTTACAATAACCGTTTTCCACTAGAGGGAGCCAAGGTTTTGTATGATTATCTTTATTTAAAAAATGGTACATGCAGTCGGAAAATACACCATAAGACCTTTACTGGGTGTTTAAAGACAGGTAAGTGATGTCAGGCTGAAAAAGCGTATATGTATCGCCACTTAAATTATATATTTTTTGTTTCATTGAAAAATAATTCTGTCATTGCTTTTGAGAAGACTTGCATGTGAATAGAGTTATTTCATTTGAATCACACATCAGATGTCATGTCGGTTAACTAATTTCTGTGAAATAAAATGTGGAGATTTGAAACCTGTTGTTTGTTTTCTGCTTGAAGGTACAACAAAGCCGGGGGAAATAGACAATTAATTGTAACTTTGGTTGTTCTAGAGCTGAGCTCTCATAGGAGACCTTTGTCTGTGTGTGTGTGTGTGTGTCCCACATTCCCCCACTCTGTACATGCATTTTAACCTAATTCTCAGCGTCCAGCTTTTGTAGTTTGTGAGCATCTAGTTTGTGATAAGGTACCATTCGGCACTGGTGGTTTATGGCAGAACAATATTTTTTTTGGCATTGTTCTAGGGATTTAATCTAACCCATATTGTGGTATTGTTCCAACACCTTATTCCTTCCTTATTCCAGCCTTGGATGAGCTCACCCTTCCCGAAGAGGCACTCTTGAGGACACAAGGACCTGTGAAGAGTGAAAGGTCAGGGAGTGGACCCAGAACCAACCGCTTGCGCCTCACTCACTTGTTCCGTCTCTATACAGAGACGTTGTAGATTTACTTGTACACACAAGTAATGGTCTGTTTGTCTTTATGGTCTGTTTGTCTTGTTACATGGCACAATGTTATTGCAGGCTGCTCCCTGTGACTTTTGAAGATTATTTTAACCCCGAATTAGTGAATACTTTTTTTTTTTTACTTTTTTTTTGCAGGACAGCGAGTGTCTCTAACTAACTGAGTGGGTGAATGACTGGCTGACAGACTGTCCAATCCGGCCAGGTAATAAAACAAATTGGGGATAGTTGAGGATCAATAACAAAAATCACTAGCTACAAGCTTTAATAGCTATAAAACGGTTTATGGATATAACACATGTATTTGTATGTTGTGATGGACAAACTGAAAGCGGCATGTCCAGCATTATATCTCGCTTGATGTGTTGGACTACGTGTCTAACGCTGCTCTCTCACTCAGGACGTTACACATGAGGGCAACGAAACATTGCTCTCCAAACATATTGCTTCAGTGCTTGATAGAGCTTTGTGAAGAAATACAATAACTACACGAAAAACAGTATTTGCTGTTCCTCTTCTTTATATTTTTAGGATGAACTGTTTTAATCAGACTGGTCTCAGTATTCGTACGTAAACATTTTATTCAAAGTTGAATAAAGACCAGCTGTTAGAGGCAGTGGTGAGCACATTAAGAGTTAAATCGATGGTATTTCGGGTGAGGTGTTTTGCCTGGAGATAGTGATTCGGGGATACTTCCCCGACCTCCACATCAACGGTCGCAAATTAAAATACAACGGTATGTTATTTTTTTTCTAAACACATGCCAAAGGACTTAAACCCAGGACCATGATTCCTAATATTAACTTAAAATGTATTCGTAGCATACGAGACGTTTAAATTCGTAATATATGACATGCTATATTGATATGTTTTAAAAGCGTTCGTATCATATGTTACGTTTTAGCAAATATGTAATGTTGTATAGGTTTTGGAGGGCGTATGGTAATGCAACGTAACTATATTACAAAATATAAAAAATAGTTACCTGAAACCAAATTATTGAAAATAACTTGTTGATGGTCATTGTTTTAATTATAGGAACTGTAAAGCTGTTAGCTAGCCATCTACAGTAATCGGTTTCTAATATAACACGTCAAATTTACATGTGTTATATGCAAATGTAGTTCAATACATTAGGTTCTCGATTAGCAAATCATTGAAGGATGAAGTGCTAGCTAGCTCCAACAGGGATTAGTTTCCTCCAGAACATTTTTCTTTTTTAATCATAATCATTACATTATTGTATGTTGTTGTGTTACAAAGTCATGGCAAATGCCAAAAACATAAGTCTACTGGCTGGTAGTTATCTGGACTTGGCCCATAAATAACTCTCAGAAGTCCACTGCCCCACTGTGTACCACTAGTACCCCCATGCAGGCTGAACTAGGCTTGCTTAGTTTTTCTTTCTTGTTACAATAATACCTTGCTTCTGCCGCTGTCATCCACTGTCTGGCTTTCTGCCCCTGGTTATTGATTACCGCCATGGTCATCCCTAATAACGCGGCCAATTCGTCTTACTGACAGGTGCTTGTTGACCACGTAGCGGGAGAACGTAGCAATTGTGTGCTGCCGTCTAGGGTTCAGAGGTTCTTCCTTTTGACATTCCAGCCATTGTTTCGGGTGAAAGTCCAGCTGCTCACTTGGGGAGCTGCGAAGACCAGTTCCTCCGAACTTGACAGTTCAAGCCACCTCCTGTATTTACTTATGTCCCTTTGAATCGTTTCCAACTCAGTTCACCACATCCAACAGTAGCACCCCCGCATGACTCGTTTACACGCGCTGCGATTCTAGCAGCGGTTCTGACGAGTCCAGTTTGCGGCAGGGGGGGTTGGCCAGCCGCGTCAACCCCTCCCTGGCAGTGACGGCTTGGGCGTGAGCCCCCCCCCCGCGGTGGTGGGTTTGTAGGACCCCAATAGGATTAGTCATCGGGTCTGCCTGTTACGCCGGTGTTCATATGGTGCCACGCTACCCTGACCGCGGTGCGAATGGAGCCGGTGAGGCCTGGACGGCATTTCCCCAAGAGCGCCTCCCTGTTCTTTGAAATTGCGCAGAGGCGGAGAGCAGAGAATGCGCCCTCCGTCCACTCTGCAGGGGGTGCTTCTATCAGTTGTTCGCCCCGGGAGGCCTGATCCCCGTGCCAGTCATGCAGGACAGGATGGTCGGGTTCGTTCTAAGCCCCGGATCATTTTCCCCCACCTCTTTGTTGGTCAATATGTTATTGGTGTTAACCCGGGTGAACGGTTTCAGCTGTTTAGGATGGCTTTTTCCTGTCTGATTCCACATTCCTACCTGTTTGTTGTAAATTTTTCTATGTTTGTCAGTCTATTACAGGTGCATTTAGATTTTATATGGTTTCTTGTCTTTTTCTGGCAAACAAATTCTCTCTGCGACAAATATTGTGTGAGGTTTTATTTTGACTACACCAGCTTGTACAATTTATGGAAGCAAGTGAAACTAATGATCTACAAGCCTTGCCAAGCTGATGGTCATGTGGTGTTCCAGATGGAACAGTCGTATTTTGCTCCAACTTGCCGGACGCTGCTAGTTAAAACATGCCTGAGCCAATCACAAGGCTTTTCTTCTGTCGGCCAACAAGTTGTGTAATCTATTTCGGCATCACAGCCTGTGGGGAAATATTCTTTGTATTATCAGAACTTTGTTTTTCTTTATTGCCAACGGCACCAGATGCATTTGTTTACCGCGCGATGCATCCAAAAGGGTACCTTTTCCAACCGGGAGATTTATTTATTCTGTTCCCACGGGCTTTGGTTTAGCAGTCCCTCTTCATCAGCACCGCAGAGCCAGGCAAACAAGACCCTCGGTCCAGCCAATTTGTTCGGACAAATGTGGGGATTTGGGGCCACCGCCGGCGTCTTAGAGATGAGTGTTAACTGTGTGTGTGTGTGCCAAGAACCCCCAACCCACCACTAACCCCCACAACCACCACTAACCCCCACAACCACCCTCAAACCAACAACGACGGTTCATTCACCTTGCCCTTTGTCCGAATCGGTTGAAACTTGAACCTAACTGTGTCTATAGACCCTGCTTGCGCTAACGTGACAACGTTTGGTTGTTCCTCGTATCGCCAATCCTCCTTTTGTCCTTGCTCTCCAGGACCCAGAGCATTACAACGGCTTTCTGCCTCGTCTGGAGCAGCAAGCAGCTCCAGCCCACTCGCCGGGACCATGGGAACTGTGATCGCTGAGCTTAGTTTTCCATCTGTTTTTCTGAACAAATTTTTTATATCAGGGGGTATAGATTCATATTTGAAGCATGTGTAAAAATGTAGATGTGCTACTAACATAAATTGAAGCGTAAATGACCAGAAGACATCTAAAGTGGAAGTTTCTTGTTAATGTTGCAACATTTTTCAGAGTGCCTGACACTCTGAAACTACATAGTACCCCTTTGAAACAAACAATTTGTTAGAGTACACCGTTTTAACTGACTACATTGCATTTCAGGACGAATAAAAAGTCTTTATTTTCACAGCAGTTTAAGCATCAACACTTTTTCACGGCATGCTGGATGTAAACTAGTGCTGTCACCTGTGAATAGGACGCTAGCCTCCCATGTAAACTAGTGCTGTCACCTGTGAATAGGACGCTAGCCTCCCATGTAAACTAGTGCTGTCACCTGTGAATAGGACGCTAGCCTCCCATGTAAACTTGTGCTGTCACCTGTGAATAGTTCGCTAGCCTCCCTGCTACGATCCTGGTTGGAACAGGTCTCTGTTTTAGAAGAGTTGCATCTCAATAAGACATCCGGCATAAAAAGGTTTAATCAAATGCTAAAGATAAACATTTGAAACTATATTCAAAGCGATGTGTTACCGACGTTACCAGTCCCCTCCTCTTCCTTATGCTTATGACAATTCATTTCCTGCATCATGTGAAGTTTTGCAAAAATGGAGGGTGATGGATTGCTGGAATGTCCCGGCGGGGTGGAGGGGGGTGGATCGCTGGCCGGTCCCGGCAGACCTCACACCACTCTTCCGAGTCAGGGTTTTGCCTCTCCTTCAGCGGGGATGAGGTAGCCTGGTGAAGGAGCTGGACAACCATCTGTTTTCATCCATGGGCTGGCGGCCGGCCTTGCAGCCCCGATGGCTGTATTCAGCCTCTCCCGAGTTTGCCTGCCGGATTGGATTGCGTGTGGAGATATGGTATCGGGGATTCGTTGACTTGAACGTCACTCACCTACCCCACCGCCCCGACACCCACCCCTGACCCCGCGGTTGGGCCTGCCGGTGGATCAGAAGTCAGCCGGTTGGAGACGCTGCCCCGACCGGTTACAACCCTGCTGTAGGGGAGCTCCAGGCTTGGGGTGCGTGTCGTATTCTCTGAACGTTCCCCGGGGCTGACCCTCCCCACATCCCCCCCCCCTCCCAGGGAACCTTGTTAGGCTCCGCAGGGGGTCCCTGTTCCTAGGGAGGGGGCTGTTCCTAGGGAGGGGGGCTGTGCATCAGAGCACGGGGGCAGGAGGAAGGCGGTACATTAGCGGTTGAAACGAGACCAGCGATTTGCACGCCTCTCCTGACAACTGTTACCACGCAGGGCTGAGGCAATATGCGCTCAAGGTGGCACTGGGAGGCGTGGGGCAGAGGGAGGAGGCAGGGGTCTACAATACGGGGTTTCATTCACACCGGAGCCCCTCAATAAAAGACGAAGACACATAGCAATTAGTGGAGAGAAGGAGAGAGTGTTTGTGAGAGAGAGAGA
Source organism: Novumbra hubbsi (assembly GCA_016801125.1). Taxonomy (NCBI): domain Eukaryota; kingdom Metazoa; phylum Chordata; class Actinopteri; order Esociformes; family Umbridae; genus Novumbra; species Novumbra hubbsi. Next base: position 15,423 of record JACXGK010003021.1, on the reverse strand, counting down.
TGGAACTAGAGGAAGGTTAGTGAGTTTGTCACAAGAAATGGTGCCGTTCATTAGCATATGGTTGTGTGGAGACTGAATGTGTGCTGCCCCACCGCCAGGGTTTAACCCCACCTCCACCACCACCACTATCCCCATGGACACCTTTCATCCGTACCCATGTTCCTGGTTCCCCTCTGTCCTTTTTATGTTCTGGGTCCTTTGTATCACCCTCGTCTTTTTCTGCCACCTTGTACTTCTATGGCACGGGTGAATTCTGTGTAAACGTTTCTTTTTTTTTTTACGTCAATTGAGAACCCTTTCTCACTTTTGCCGATGACTTTGCAAAGTTGGTATAGTTGCACAAGGATAGGACAACATTGTATTACATGGATTATGTGAAAATCCACAATATTCAGTAAGGAGATAAGTACGCAGCTCTGAACATAAGCACGACGTTTCAAGCATTATTTTACTGGACGGAACCCAAACGTCCAATCGTAACTAGCATCACATTACATTAGAGAATAGAGAATGAGAAAAGTTGGAGATCTTCCTCTTAGGGGGGGGGGGATTATTACGATGTATCTGTGCCTGTTGGATAAACAGGTTTTTTTGGTGGTAGGCGGGTGATTCCAACCGATGTATCTGGCCTGGAAATGAGCAGAGAGTGGATCCAGTGTGGTGCCTTTCATACCTCCTTTTCCCTGTCACATTAGTGCACGTCAATACAGCCAACACACACACACACACACACACATTTGTTTTTCTATCCCTGTGGGGAGCAGAAAACCCAACATCTGTTTTCCCTGCTCTCCTACCCTAAACCTAACACTTACCCTAAACCTAACACTTACCCTAGCACTAAACCTAACACTTACCCTAAACCTAACACTTACCCTAAAGGGCCCACTACCAATGTTCCCCCTAAACCCTAAGCCCTGAACCCTCACAGACTTAATTGAAGTCACCTGATAAGTGATTGAGTGCAAGAGGCTGCAAGGGCTGAAAATGATCTTGGATCAAGTCTGATTAAAGCATATTTGGAATTTACAAACTACACACAGTTCTGGCTATATGAAGCATTAGTAAACTTTGTGTTTATACTTAAATGTTTCTAAACATGCTGATATCAGAAATGTTTAGATTGAAAGTGAAAATCAATTTATTGAGTTAAGCATACACTTCTACCACGTTTTAATCAATTTTTTCATGTGGTTGAATTTCTTGTTAACCTTGCTTTTATTTTTTTGGTTTGAAAACATATTTCAGTTACATTTTTATTTTCTCAATTGAACTAATTTTGCTCAATCCCATAGAGCTACAGTATGCAACTGTATCATGGCAAAATTGAAGAACGACTTAATAGAAGACTTATTTCACCAGGTAGCTTGTATGCAAGGGATTAAAGAAAAAGTTTAAAGGGTCTAGAGAACAAAGAGCTTTTTCAAAGCAATTAAAAACTGTATCTTGAGACGTGTTGCATTGTTTTTAAGTAGCTTTTGCTGATCCCTACTCCAGACACACTATGTCCAACCCCATGACCTCTGACCCTGATATGTCAGCACAACATGAACCTAATGGCCTTTTGACAGATATACATAGGTAGTCAATCAACGGGACGTCGTCATCATACTTTCAGAGTCACCGAAATATTTAGATAATCCAAAGACTATGATACGGTGGCAAGTGTTTTCTTGTAAAATGTTGGGTTTTTGTTTGAGTGTGTGTGTATTTGTGTGTGTATGTGCGTGTATTTGTGTGTGTATGTGCGTGTAAATGTCGGAAAACCCTTCCAGCCCCCCCCCACATCCCCTGACAATTTATTAAGGCCTGTTGTATTACAATGACAACAGGCTCTATGGCTGCAATGCCTCTCCGGGCTTTGGTGAACGCTCCAATCATCCACAACAAAACCTGTCAGAACGTGAACACAAAACCTCTTACAGCTGAGCCAGGAAGGGCATGCAGTGTGTGTGTGTGTGTGTGTGTGTGTGTGTGTGTGCGCTGGTAGAGCTGAGCTGCTCGGACATGGCGTTCTGCAGCTGGAGGCTACATGTTGCAACTCCGTGAGAGCTCTTCAGATCCGTCTCTCTGCAGGCCCAGGTACCGGTGCCATGTTCACCTAGTACCCCTGGCCCCGAATCAGTGCCGGGCCCTAGTACCCCTGGCCCCGAAGCAGCGCCGGGCCCTAGTACCCCTGGCCCCGAAGCAGCGCCGGGCCCTAGTACCCCTGGCCCCGAAGCAGCGCCGGGCCCTAGTACCCCTGGCCCCGAAGCAGCGCCGGGCCCTAGTACCCCTGGCCCCGAAGCAGCGCAGGGCCAAAACCAGCTCCTGGTGCCCGGTCAGTCCTAACCGAGGTGTTCCATTTCGTAAACTGGGCAAATGAAATAAAATAATAATAAACGCTTCGTCGCGCGATTGACTCCCCGGTCGGCCCAGTGCGTCCAGAATCAAAGGGGCCGTGTGACTGAATGCCTCGCATGTGTCACCTGATTGGTAGTAATTAGGCCTGTTCTCAGTCCCGGTCAAGCTAATGACCGACGGGGTCCCGGCCAGTCTGATGGGAGAAAGGCCAAGTTTGAGTGACTTGTTTCCCTGCGCCTCCCTCTCGCCTCCTCTCCCAGTCATCTTGACACAACCGCGAGGCGAGAGCTGCCCTTGTTAGTCACGTCCATCAATGTTCCGTCATTTCACTGACTGCTTTTCCACTGCCAACTCTTTTCACTGCCCTCTCCGCTGCACACACACACACACAAGCGCGCACGCATGCACACAAACATACGTGCACACACACACACTCTAACACGCGCACAAATGCACACGCACTCCCCGTCAATTTGTTGCCTCTGACATCACATTGTTTTCTGGGTCTTGCCGTTCTGGCTGCTTCGTTAGCTTTCCCTTTAATGAGCAGCTTAATTGAGCTGTCTAGCGAGGCCACCTGTCTGCCTTAGCACTCATTACCATACTAATGGACTGACATTGTGCTTCTCTGACAGGCTGGACTGGGGGAGGGGGGGGGTGCAGAGGGGTGAAGGCCTGTCTGGAAGAAGGGACTGGCCAGGCTTTTGGGGAAGGAGGGGATGGAAACAGGGGAGGAGAGGAGGAGAGGAACGGAGGAGGGGAGGAGTAATAAGGGGAGAGAGAATGGGGTGGGCGACATTTTTGTTGTGTCACTGAAACACACTGGCCCTCGACCTGAGTTGGTCTGGTCACCCCTCACCTCCTCCCCTCCTCTCTAATCACCCCACTTAACGTTCGGCTGTGACAGCACAGCAGAGCCCAGGAATGGGAGGTGTTTGGAACAGGCCCCCACCACGTTATGGTAGCCGCATGATCAATAACGTGTGCCACCACAAGACCAATGACACACACTCTGATGGAAAACCATTCTGGACGCCACTTTTATTCACACACACACTCCGATGTCCAGAGTAACACACGCTTTTAATGTGAAAATTCTTTTTTGGGTCACAATCTTACACCGCTTGTGGTCTGAAGTCTTAATTAGAAGAATCCAAAGACGTGTTGAGGTGTTTTGGTGGATGTGCTGCTGACCGCCTTGAAGTGCGGGGTGGAGTAAAACATGTAGTAAAGGTTTGCTCATTGTTTTGTGTATGAATGCAGTCGTGACATGATAATCGGTTTGTAACCCTGAACAATTTATCTGCTAATCCAGGGTTGGATGGGAGGTCACTCTACCATGAAATGGAACCGTTTGTTCCACAATTTCTCCTCTCCCCTTACTCCCACCCTTTCGATCTATCTCTCCTGGTCCCTACAACAGCCCCCCTATTCCTCGACCAGACCAGTAGGATCATAACCTCCAACGTGTCCCGGGTACTGGGTTCGCCCGACAAAATGGGGTTACGTAGGGACAAAAACAATAACACAGGGGAAACAAAACAGACCTGTCTGATTCGCCCAAAGCTGTCCAAAAGCTGTCCGCCTCATGAATATGCTAATCCTGGTTTATCACCATACCCCAAACATTCTCATTAATTAATAAGAACAATGACCCTCTTTTAATGACGTCCTCATTACTGTCTGAGACACGGAGACGGGGCAGAGGGTGGGGGGAGGGGTCAGAGGAAGGTGACAGGAAGTGAAACGTCCTCGTTTTTCCCTCCGTTTCTTGTTTGCACCGTCAGTTAGTTTGAGGGATTCTTCTGAGGTTCTTTGCATTTTCAAACACAGTGATGGGATCCGGGTGGATGTGATGTGACAGTTCTTACATGACGTGCTTTACTGTGATCCGGAAACATTATTTATTTTCCCTATAGTTGAACTGGCCTCAAATGTTTTTAAAACCAATATGATGTATGCCGTGTGAGAAAGTGCAAAGTTAGAGGTACAGAGATCATCAGCACATTCAACTATATTCACGCTGCTCTGTAAAGGTGACATCTTAGATTTCAGGATATTCTGAAGCTGTGATATTTTTGGCTCTTTCTAGATTTGTTCTCCATTGGAACCTTCTCTGGGCTGGGCTTCTCAGGCTCTACACACACACGCACATTAGGTGACACAGAGAGAATCTGTGGCTGCTTCATAGGATGTTGACAACCTAAAAGGTTCCACCAAGCTGGTTCCCCTTTTCTCTGGGAGATACCAGAGGCCAAGAGAGATACGTCAAGCAAGATAGGTCAGGGAAGATAGGCCAGGAGAGATACGCCAAGAAAAACAGGTCAGGGGAGATAAGCCAATGGAGATAGACAAAGGGTAGGATAAGCCAGGGGATATAGACCAGGGGAGATATTCAAGGGAGATAGGTCAGGGGATATAGGTCAGGTGAGAAAGGGTTGTGGAGATAGGCCAGGGAAGATCGATCTGGGGAGATAGGCTATAAGAGATATGCCAGGGGAGACAGGACATAGGAGATATGCCAGGGAAGATGGACCTGGGAACATAGGCTAGGAGAGATAGGGTTGAGAAATACTACAGGGAAGATAGGGTTGGGGAGATAGGTCAGTTTTTATATATAGAACCCCAAAGATGTTTACAAAAACAGTTCTGCTCTTCAATATTCAGAACCTCCCTGCATGTGATGGTGATAATGTATTCAGAACCTCCCTGCAGGTGATGGTGATAATGTATTCAGAACCTCCCTGCATGTGATGGTGATAATGGACTTTTGAGAGTCAGATATTACAGGAATACTAAGTTAGTCAGCAAGATCTAGAGGCAGAGCTGCCTGCTGGACACCTGTCGCTCCTACCTTCACATCTCCATTGTTTTCAGTCCCTCCCCGCGTCTCATTTGTCCCCCGTTTCTCCACGTGTCTCAATTGTCCACTGTCCCTCCCCACGTCTCAATTGTCCTCCGTCCCTTCCTGGGTCTCAATTGTCCTCCGTCCCTTCTTGGGTCTCAATTGTCCTCCGTCCCTCCCCGCATCTAAATTGTCCTCTGTCTCTCCCCGCGTCTCAATTGTCCTCCGTCTCTCCCTGCGTCTCAATTGTCCTTTGTCCCTCCCCGCGTCTCAATTGTCCTCCGTCCCTCCCCGCGTCTCAATTGTCCTCCGTCCCTCCCCGCGTCTCAATTGTCCTCCGTCCCTCCCTGCGTCTCAATTGTCCTCCGTCCCTCCCCGCGTCTTAATTGTCCTCCGTCCCTCCCCGCGTCTCAATTGTCCTCCGTCCCTCCCTGTGTCTCAATTGTCCTCCGTCCCTCCCCGCGTCTCAATTGTCCTCCGTCCCTCCCCGCGTCTCAATTGTCCTCCGTCCCTCCCCGCGTCTCAATTGTCCTCCATCCTTCCTGTGTCCTCCGTTCCCGGGGCATCATTAAGGAGCAGGCCAGGCGATCAGCAGGTTTCAGCTCACAGCCCCATCATGTCGTTGATTGGTGGTGTGAGGGACACCGCTACAGATTCAAAAGGCAGGAAGCAAACCGCCGGGCCCCGGGGGGAAGAGAGAGAGAGAATAGTTGGATGGAACGAGGGAGGAGAAAAGGAGGGAAGGAGAGGGAGATTTGTTCTCATTAGCCGAGGGCTTGTATGATGTCCGTGTCAGGAGATTAGGTTGACTGAGAGGATTCCGTCTATGGGACAGGCTGAGTGCTGCAGCTCCATTCAGCACTGCTGTAGGGGACGGACATGCAACTATGGGGCCGAGTCGTGGCTTCCGCAACCCCTACGGAGTGAGCGGCACTCATAACTGCCCATTTGCATACCAGTACTCGAACCACAAAAAGGGCAAACAATATACTCAGTTTAATCCCAAAAGAGTTGCACGAGGGCCAGTGCGAATCCAGGAAAAAGCAGAACAAAAAAAGGATTGCCAGTAACCATTCATTACAGTCTGAGCACAGACCCTCTCGCTGGCTTTCCCAGGTTTCACAACTGTCATTTCAGCAAGCGGTTCCAGTCGAGACAGTTGGTCCCAATGCTGTTTTTTGTTTCAGACAGACTCCCTGTTTTGTCCCCAGAAGACCCCCCCCCCCCTATTGTCTAGGTGTTGCTGTGGTGAACGCAGCCCGAGGTTGACTGGTCACTGGTAAGACCTCTGGTAGTTTACTTTACATTCACGATGGCCACACCCACACTTGTGTTTTTCTACGAGTGGTGACTCTGCGTATAGCGGTTGTTTTTTTACAGGCAAAATGTGCCATACTTCCACATGTGGTTGTCTTAGCTAGCTATCTCAAGTGACGTCCACATGTGGTTGTCTTAGCTAGCTATCTCAAGTGACGTCCACATGTGGTTGTCTTAACTAGCTATCTCAAGTGACGTCCACATGTGGTTGTCTTAGCTAGCTATCTCAAGTGACGTCCACATGTGGTTGTCTTAGCTAGCTATCTCAAGTGACGTCCACATGTGGTTGTCTTAGCTAGCTATCTCATGTGACGTCCACAAAGTGGCCGAAGTGGAAATTACTTTACTCCCTGCAAGTGAGGCTGTGCTCATTATTCAGAGAGACCAAAACAAAACACATGCCAACATCTTCCTCAGTCACCTCTCACTACGTCTTTCCCCATGATCCTCTTCCTCCCGAGCCACCTCCTCCCCACATCCACCTCTTCTGGGTGGAGGCTTGTGTAACCTAATAGTCCCTGCGCGCCCCATCTCTCAACCACACCCCTTGTTGCGGAGGGAGATGCACGTTACATCTTAATCTCTCTGTCCCGCCATAGAAAGCCCCCCCCCCCCCCCCGAAAGGCACAATCTTCTGGTTACATGAACCCATGGGGGGGGATCAACCATATGCCAGTGGACATTGCAGGCTGGGTAGCGGACGCGGGGAGTAACTGCTCCCTCTGGACATAAAGGCCCCGGCGGGGAGTCCCACACCTCGGCCAGGGCATGACAGACGTACGAGCCCCACTTTCCTCTACCTCCCCCCACGTCCCTCTACCTCCCCCAGCGTGGACCCCCCTTCTTCTTTGATGCCAATATGTTATGATAATGTTTAGGCTGTGCTGCATTGTGGATAGTCCCTTGTCTGGCAGGAGCTCCTAAAGTTTCTGTTCAGAGTGGGATACTGTATCAAAGATGAATGCGCTGATTTACACTCACGTTTTGAGAACTACACAAACTTGGCTGCTGCAGTGTTTTCAGATCTTTTTGTCAGATGTAACTATGGTATACTGAAGTATAATTACAATCATTTCATAAGTGTCAAAGGCTTTTATTGACAATTACATTAAGTACATGCAGAGAGTCATTATTGACCCAGTGTTGACCCTTCCTCAAGACCTCTGCAATTTGCCCTGGCATGTTGTCCGTTCTTGCATAATCAATGCAGTTTGTCAGAACTTGTGGGTTTTTGTTTGTCCTCCTGCCTCTTTAGGATTTGTCTGGGGAGTTTCCTGGCCATGGACCCAAAATTCTGATGTTGTGTTCCGGTGAGCTACTTAGTTATCAACTTTTTCCTAATGGCAAGGTGCTCCATCATGCTGGAAAGGCATTGTTCCTCACCAAACTGTTCTTGGATGGTTGGGAGAAGTTACTCTCGGACTGGTGGTGGCCCGATTTTGCAGCTGAATCAACTTTAGGAGAAGGTCCAGGCACTCGCTGGACTTTCTTGGGCGCCTGGAAGCCTTCTTCACAACAATTGAACCTCTCTCCTTGAAGTTCTTGATGACCTGATAAATTGTATATTTAGGTGGAATCTTACTAGCAGCAATATCTTTGAAGCCCTTTTTGTGCAAATCAATGATTACTGCACGTGTTTGCTTGCAGATAACTCTGTTTAACAGAGGAAGAACAATGATGTCAAGCCGCACCCTCCTTTTAAAGCTTTCAGTCTGTCATTCTTACTCAGTCCTCATGACAGAGTGATTTCCAGCCTTGTCCTCATTAACACTCTCACCTGTGTTAACGAGAGGATCACTGACATGATGTCAGCTTGTCTTTTTGTGGCAGGGCTGAAATGCAGTGGAAACGTTTCGGGGGAATTAAGTTCATTCTCATGGCATATAGGGACTTGCAATTAATGGCAAGTCATCTGATCACTCTTCATGACATTCTGAAGTTCATGCAAATGCCATCATAAAAAATGTGGCAGCAGACTTAGTGAAAATTAATATTTGTCTCATTCTGAAAACTTTTGACCATGGCTGTACAGGTATGGCAGCCATTCCATTAGAGTGTCTGTTGAATTCCAACACAGGCACACTTCATTCTACTGAACGAGGTACTGATTAGGTGATCACCTGAACCAAATCATATTTAAAAACTATAAAAACCACTGCTAATGACCATCACTATTCTCTTGCAATAGTACCAGCTGAATGGCAAATGCATTGCCACTAGTACCTCAAAAGTAATTGGAATAAAAAAATTGCTATTGATGCCAAAAGAGTTGAAAATGTAGTATAATTCCAAAAGATAACAATATACCTACCTCAAAGATGTATTTTGAGACCTCAAAGTATTTACATCTTTCTTCATGTCACCTCTGAAGCTCTATACTCAAAACCCCCATAGTGTTACTTACAAATGACCACACGTCAACCGTGCAACTGGGAGAAAGAGCCTGACATTACCAACCCCTTAAAAACGACTATGCTCACTAACCTCTTAAGTTAGCCTTCGCCACAAAAAGAGACAAAGGAGCCTGAACAAAAAACAACTAATCTGTTTTTTTTTACAACAAAAAAGATACTTGTTTTGCCTCAAAGCTCTGGGTTTCCAGAGGTGAAGGGCTCCTTGAGCAGACTAGCCTATCTCTCTACCCCACGGATGGTGCTGATTGAGGGGCCAGTGCGTTAACCATACTGGACAGGGATGGACAAAGGGATTATGTCCTGTACCTCTTCTCCCCCGTCCGTCCCTGAGATAATCAACCAGAGGATGAAGTCCGCAGGCGTCTAAGCCTCCCCAAAGTATTCTGGATCCCATGGGAGAGAGAGTGGGGGAGGGGGGGGAGGTGTGGGGGTCTGAGAGGAACAGAAATCGAGAGAGTGATAAAGAAAGTGACAGAATGAGAAAAAGAGAGCGAGAAAAAGGGAGTGAGAGAGACATCCAGCCTTCCATAAGGCTGGATTTACATATTCAACAGAATCCGAGATCAAGCTTCTTAAATCTCATTCCCCCGTTTTGCCCTGTTGCTTTCTCTCTCTCCCTCTCTCTCCCTCTCTCTTTAAAAGATGGATCCCCTGTTTTTCTTCTTCAGAGATGTTTACTTTCCTGTCTGGCTCACAGACAACTGTAGTCAACTTGTTTTTTTTTATTGTCTGATAATGAAATGTCAACTGAAAATGCGCAGAAGCATGCATGCACAGACATTGTTATGAAGCAGGCACACACACACAGTTGTTGGATTTCATTGGCCTTCTCAGCACGGGCACCAGATTAGCCAATACAATGCTGTTGTGTTGTGTGGAGAGGTGAATGGAGTCTGGTGCAGTGAGTAACACTTGGAGACACAGTGACACACACAATCAATCATCTACACGTCAAACACAGATAAGGTTTATTATGATGCACGGCAAAGTAGATTTAGCAAACATTGGTTAATAATTTTTTAATTCACAACAATTACATTCTGCTTTTGGCTGGATTGTCTCACCCTGTATGGAAGTTACATTTTTTTGTCAGTTTCTGGTAATACTAGATGTTTCAGGCGTAGTTACTTGAAGCATAAATTCTGATTTACTGACTCAACACTCCTGTCAACAACGCTAATATCTGTGAAAAGGTAAAATGTTATAGAGATTTTACTACTCCTACTTTTCCTGAAGGAAAGGGTTCCGGGGATGGCCTCAAGTGGTATTGTGGAAGCCCGGCCTTCCCTGGGCTTTTTACGAATTGTTACAACTACCTACAACCTGTCATCTCAACGGACACATGTAGTGAGTCATGGCCTCCATAAACTTTGAAACTACAATCCTGTTCACGGATAAACACCACCATTTTAGAGGAAGTTTCGATACTACAACCCTGTTGATGGATAAACCCCACCATTTTAGAGGAAACTTCGAAACTACAACCCTGTTCATGAATAAACCCTGCCATTTTAGAGTAAACTACGAAACTACAACCCTGTTCATGGATAATCCCCACTATTTGAGAGGAAACTTCAAAACTACAACCCTGTTCATGAATAAACCCCAATATTTCGGACGAGACTTGGAAAATACAACTCTGTTCATGAATAAACCCCGCCATTTTAGAGGAAACTACAACCCTGTTCATGGATAAACCCCAATATTTTAGACGAGACTTCGAAACTACAACCCTGTTCATGGAGAAACTCCTCTATTTTAGAGGAAACTTCGAAACTACAACCCTGTTCATGGATAAACTCCTCCATTTTTGAGGAAACTTCGAAACTACAACCGTGTTCATGGATAAACCATGATGTTCCAGCAGGTTTTATTTTAGCACTTAACTTTTCCAGTATTGTTGGCTCTGTTCTGATTGTTCTGAAACCTGTTGCTGGCATGAAGTGGCATATATTTTTTGAGGAACAATTCACTAGATATGTTGTCTCTGTAGTTGTTCTACTGCATATAGGGTTGCATTCTGTTTTTCAGGACATTTTACATAGTGTCCCAACTTTTTTCACAGTAGGGTTGTACTTCGATCCGCCTCCGTATGATTAATCTGCTTGGGTGGAGAAATGGGAATTTCTTTATTTGATTGTTCTCTCCGATTATCTTTTTCAAAAGGAGGAATGAGGACAAGGTGGAATGAGGACATGGGGGAATGAGGACATGGAGGAATGAGGACAGTGAGAAGAAAGAGGGGGGCGGGTCCACAACAGGCCGCCAATAACATATTAATCGGATTTGTCGAACCAGCAAGATAAACCTGGATTTTTTTCTAAAGTTGTTTCCCCGATCAAAACGTCGACGGAGCCAGTGGCACTGGCCGGGCTTCGAGGGACGAGTGACGGAGGGATGAGGGTGGCGTGTCAATGGGGAGAAGAGGATGAGAAGGATGATAACAATTGGAGCGCCACTCGGAGAAAGAGGAACCTGCGGCCGTCCCGTTGGGGCAGTAATTGATGAGGTCATGTAGAGGGCTTCCCCGCTCTCTCTCTTTCCGTCTCCAGAGTGTCCAGGTCTCTCTCTCCCTCTCTCTCATAATCCCGTCGGAGCTGTAATGGATGAGGTCACGTAGAGGCCTTCGCCAGAACCTGGAGTGTCTCTGCGAGGTCAGTGGGAGGTGGTAGGAGGGTGAGAGGGCACCCGGAGGGGGGAGACAAGGGTTTGTGTCTTCATCTTTCTCCGCGTAACTTCCTATTTGTCATGTAGGGAACAAACCCATGTGGACCAACTGTGTCAAATAGGCGCTACCATGGTCTAATCTGTGTTTCCTGCTGGAATGTTGTGACCATGATTACGTTACATCTCTGTTTTGGCAGAAGTGGCTATCAGGAGCAACTTGCAGGATGTGTTTTCAAATAGTGTTGGGTTCTGGTCACCCATGGGATTTGAACCCACATCCCTGCGTCATGCTCGACAAGGCTGACCCTGACACGATGGGTAGATCTCCATTACCTACTCTGTCATAGTTCCCATCTAGCAAATGGCCCAAAGTTGGACCATAGAAGTATTCAGCCCCTTGCAGTTTGCTTGAGAAAACAATGCTGTGTTCAGAATGTGCAAAGCTGGTAGAGACTTATTTAAACAGACTTATTAATATAATTGACATTTTCAGTATGTGTAAAGCTGGTAGAGACTTATCTGAACCTGGCAAGTCAGTCAGATCATTACATCTAGGTGTTACTGTAAGGGTATATATCTTTCCCTGAACCGGAGTCTGGCAAGTCAGTCAGATTATTACATCAAATCGAGTCTTTTCCTGCACACCCAGCCTCTTTATTAACACCTGCTAGCTAAACACACATGCCACACACACACACGCACAATGTATACTCAAACAGGAACACACACACTCACACAGCTATACTTTCACACACACACACACAACAGGTGCCAGCACAGACTGCGTTAACTCGTTAACCAACTGCATAAGGGGCAGTGACAGTGTGTGTGTGTGTGTGTGTGTGTGGCACATGGCTACATCTCTATGACAATGATTCAACACATGGGGACCAACTGCCAAACATCTTGGCTTCACTGGCCGTTTGTGTTCTTTGGACCGCATTCAGTGGAGCGTCAGACGCCCCGACTGTAACCCGCTGAATAGTACCGTTGGACCAGGCTCACCATGGTGGTGCCAGGAAAAGCACGGGCTGTGTCCTCCTCGCTCTGCCTACAACGCCACAGTAACGCGCTGCCAGTCTGCCCCCCTGGCTTCTTTATACTCCCCTGGGTCTCCATGAAGACCAACGATGGCACATTCTGGACCGTGCCAAACCGTGCCCTCTCCCAGCCGCCCCAAACCCCGCCTCTGTCTCTTTCATCGACTCCCCACCCCTCCCCCCTCTCTCTTTCCTTTTCCCTCTCCCTTGTCCACTTCTTTACCCCTCTTTCCTTCTCTCCTTTCCTTAACCCTCTCCCCCAGTCCCCTTCTATACCACTCTCCTCTTCCTGTCCCTCCTCTCCTTTCCTTACCCCTCTCCCCTTCCCGTCCCTCCTCTTCTTTCCTTACCCCTCTCCCCTTCCCGTCTCTCCTTTCCTTACCCCTCTCTCCCTGCCCATATCTCACCCTCTCATCCCACTTTTCTCTCCCTCCTTCCTTCCCGTCTTTCTATCTCTTTTCCTGTCGTTCTATCTCTCTTCCTGTCTTTCTACATCTTTCTCCTTCTCTTTCTTTCACAGTATTTAGTTAATTCTTTATCAAGGTGAATGTCAGATGGGTGTGTCAGGGAGAACAGATGGGATGAAGAGAATGAGGAGAGATATGTTTTCTTGGATGAACACATCAAATATATCTCATGATGGACACATCAAATATATCTCATGATGGACACATCAAACATATCTCATGATAAACACATCAAATATATCTCATGATGGACACATCAAATATATCTCATGATGGACACATCAAACATATCTCATGATAAACACATCAAATATATCTCATGATGGACACATCAAATATATCTCATGATGGACACATCAAATATATCTCATGATGGACACATCAAACATATCTCATGATAAAAACATCAAATATATCTCATGATGGATACATCATGAGATATATTTGATGTGTTTATCATGAGATATATATCTCATGATTGATACATCAAATATATCTCAAGATGAACAGATCCAATATATCTCATGATGGACACATCAAATATATCTCATGATAAACACATTGCAGCATTGCAAAAAACTTTTTATAAAAGCGGATGCAGAAAAACTAGTCCATACTTTTGTTACTTCTAGATTAGATTACTGCAATGCTCTTCTCTCCGGTTACCCTGATTAATCAATAAATACAATTAAATTAGTGCTGAACACATCTGCTTAAACGAAAACAGTTGGACACAGTATTAGCCTCTCTACACTGGCTGCCTGTAAAGACTAGGGCTGTTTTTAAGGCTTTACTGTTGACCTCTAAAGCAATACATGGACTTGCTTCTACATATCTCTCTGAAATGATCCAGCAATACATATCTACACGTAACCTAAGATCGCAAAGATGCCAACCTTTTGATTGCACCTTGAATTTCTAAACAAACAGCTGGAGGCAGGGCTTTCTCACATAGAGCTCCGTCGCTGTGGAATGAACTGCCAATTAAGGACAGAAATACAGTACAAACTTTCCAGAGTCTACTAAAGACTGATCTCTTTAACATAGTCTATGATAAGTGTAGTCTGGCCCAGGGGTGTGATGGTGAATGGAAAGGCTTGATACCTTCCACCCTTGCTGTCTTGCCAGGTGGGCTCTCATCTCCACGGGGATGCCCTCTCTCCAATGCCACCTGAGGGCGGAGTCGCTAGTTTGCGGTTGTCTCTCCGTTGCGCCCCTCCAGTAATTGGAGTAACTCTGCTGGCAATACTCGACCCTCATTCAGGGTGGTTGCAGTTGATGTCCATTTGGTTAATGCTTGGCCAAGTAGGTGGATTGACTTCCTGTCTGTTGGGCCCAGTCCAAGGCCTCCCTCAGATAGGGCCACAGGGACCCCCGGTCTCAGACACAAGGTTTTATGCTGCTATATTATTGTGATGGGGGTGTATGGTCACTTCTCTTTTTGTTATTCATTGTAAATCTAAGGAATGCGCTCTCTAAATTCTCCAAATCTCTTGCTCCTTTTTATCTTAAGAGGACATGAGATCTTGGCCCACACCTCAGGAGTACCAGGCTCAAAAGACTTGCTACTGTCCTTGTTCAAAGCCCTTCTGGTGTTGCAGATCAAGACGATACCTGACGATTCCAACTTCCAATTGAGTTTTGCTTGAACAGTGTTGTTGCTTGCCCCTTGGGGTTTCCTGCTGGGTGTTGTGTAAAAGTACTCTGTGACAACTGCTGATGTCAAAAGGGCTTAATAAATACATTGATTGATATAAATCAGGGAAGGAAAGGTAAACTTAAGGGCATTGCCCAGAGTGGCTTGGCCCGGGCTACAGGAGGGATGAGAAGGTCGGGTGGAATAAGAGTCCAGTAACAGTTGTGGTTAAGAGAACAAACACCTCCATGGTTCCCCAGAACCTATTTAACCCTGGGTCACATTTAGGTTTAGACACTGCCGGTTGGTTTTAAGATCAGGCCAGGGTTGTAGTCATGACTGCGTTTAGGGCTACGGCACAGGGGAATTACTGGGAAAGAAAACAAGTGCGTGTGTTTTTGTGTGAAACCATGTCAATTTGTGTGTGTATTTGGCGAGGGGCTGAGGGGCCGCACTGTCTATGATGGGGTCCTCTTCAAGGTACTCCAGAAGTGGAGGACCTAACACAGGCCTGGCCCTTGTCCCATTCACCCCCTGGCAACCAGCCTGAGATGCAGACAAGTGATGGGTGCCGAGTGGGCAGGCTGTAAATCAGGCAGTAAATCAGGCGGTAAACTATCAGCCCCAGGAGCCCTGGACGTGTATTTATTTACACCATTGTATGAAGTGGGGGGGCGGAGGAGGGGGGGGGGGG
>JACXGK010003020.1:35563-48935 GCA_016801125.1 Novumbra hubbsi | reverse complement strand
GGGGGGGGGGGGGGGGGGGGGGGGGGGGGGGGCTCTGAGACGAGGAACGAGGAGAGGGATGGTGGAGACACTGTCACATCCGTTTGGCGTTAATGTGCTTTATTATCGAAGGTCATCGGCTGTGGAACATGGAAATCAGGCTCCGCTTTTCATCTCCACGCATTTTTTTAATGGAAAATTCCCCAGAAATGCTGTTTGATCGGCGAAGTTTACTCAGATGTAAAGTGTTTCTCTCGCTATGGATTGAAGTCATGTTTTTTCTGTTTCTTTCAAACGTCAGGTTCCCATAGGATCTCGGTGTAATTACAGCCGTGTTCTTAATTCAGTCAGTCAGTCGCCTCCATGCAGTGCTAACTCACCTGTATTTCTAAAACCCCCATTCAAACAGCGGAGGCCCCTGGAGAGAGTCACCTGCATCCCAGCCTTGTGCATACTAGATTAAAGCAATATATCTGCAGCACCAAAGGCCAAAGTATTTTGCTGAGGGGGACATGTTACTTAATTAAACCAGTAACTCTCAGCTTTTCCCCATGGTCATTGTCCCCTGGCCTGAACATCATTGGTAACCCGTTATGGTATTTAATACAATATATGCCATAAACCAGTTTAAGACCAGAAGATCCCATATGGACAACGGAAAGAAAACATATTTTCCTTTACTTTTTTCCTCTTGTCACCACGCTCTAATTTTATAAATTTTTCATGCTATCCAAATTGTGATTATGGCCTTGCCTCATCTAAGCAACTGGGATGAGTTGAAAGTCAGGACTGTGGTCCTCTGAAAGATAAGGCGCCAATCTAGAACCTATTCTATTTTACCTTTTTATGACACTGAACCAATTCTTTTTATGACACTGAACCAATTCTTTTATGACACTGAACCAATTCTTTTTATGACACTGAACCAATTCTTTTATGACACTGATCGCTAAACCACAAAGTAAAAAACCAACCTGCATAGGGCCCAGCGATGGTGGATCTGCCTTTACCAAACGTCTTAGATCCCACCCTTAAAAACAATTTTCTCCAATAACTCTTTCGGCTAACGACCACAATGAGCTTGTATGTGCTGGGTTGTTTCTGTGACAGGTAGACTGTGTGATGGAATGCAGAGAGGATGAGTTCATGTGCCTGAACAGAGCCCACTGCATCCCCAGACGCTGGCGATGTGATGGCCTACCTGACTGTGTGGATCGCAGTGATGAACACAACTGTCTACAGGGTGAGACTGGGACACACATGCTCTGCCTCACACAGACACAAAATACATGCATGTTCTGCCTCACCCACACGCACACCACACAACACGCGTGCGTGCTTACCCTTGTTTGACGCACTCACACACTCATGGTTAAGTATTGTTAAGGCAGCCACTATCATGTAAAAATTGATGTCCATTTTCAGGTCTATTTCAGCCTAAGTGTTGTCCTTTAGGGTGATGAAAAAGGGTGAGGATTAGGGTGAGAAAGAGGGTGTGTTTTGGGGGATTTTGAATTTTAATAGAAACCCATCTGTTCCCTTGTCTGCTCAGAAATTCTAACAGTTGATTATCACTCTCCCAAGTCAAGGCTCCTTGTAAAATATTCAGTCTGTCTGTTAATATACGATTTGTCTGTAAATATACGTTCTGTCTGTAAATATGCGATCTGTCTGTAAATATACGGTCTGTCTGTAAATATACGATCTGTCTTGTAAATATACAGTCTGTCTTGTTAATATACGGTCTGTCTGTAAATATACGATCTGTCTGTAAATATACGATCTGTCTTGTAAATATACGCTCTGTCTGTAAATATACGGTCTGTCTGTAAATATACGATCTGTCTGTAAATATACAATCAGTCTGTAAATATAGGATCTGTCTTGTAAATATACAGTCTATCTTGTAAATATACAGTCTGTCTTGTTAATATACAGTCTGTCTGTAAATATACGATCTGTCTGTAAATATACGTTCTGTCTTGTAAATATACGGTCTGTCTGTAAATATACAGTCTGTCTGTAAATATACGATCTGTCTTGTAAATATACGGTCTGTCTGTAAATATACGGTCTGTCTGTAAATATACGATCTGTCTTGTAAATATAGGGTCTGTCTGTAAATATACGTTCTGCACTAGTCAATGTGTTTGTTTGACATGAAATATCCTGTTTTGTTTGTCAATCCATTTCGGGAGCAGCAGCCCAGTCGTGTCGCGCGGACGAGTTCTCCTGTAACAACACGCTGTGTAAGCTCCTCCTCTGGACGTGTGACGGAGAGGATGACTGCGGGGACAACTCCGACGAGGAGGCGGGCATGTGTGCCACCCTGCCCTGCCCGCCGGGCCGGCCCTACCGCTGCAAGAACGACGGCGTGTGCCTGCGCTCCGAGCAGCTGTGCAATCGGCTGGATGACTGCGGGGACAACTCGGACGAAGAGGACTGTGGTGAGTCCAGTCACGGCTGCTGAAGCCTCGTCGGAATAATCATCCCAGGTGCCGCAGGGTCACGGAGTGCTGGCCTAGATACAAGTCGAACCAGCACACGCGAACATACGCACTCATACACGAAACACCTCACAAGACCTCCGTGACCGCTGTCGTGACGTGTTTTAATGAAAGCCCAGAGATGGGTTTGTTAACGTGTAAAGCTATCCTCTGGCCCCACGGCTGTTCTCCCCTCTTCATCTGGGCGCCGTCGTGGATCAGAGAACTTAATGAGAACCCCTAGGCCTTGTGGGAAGGCAGAGTTCACCTGCAGCAACCACCGCTGTATCCCCCAGGAGCTGCAGTGTGACCTTTTTGATGATTGCGGGGACGGGGGCTCAGATGAGAAAGGCTGTAAAGGTGGGATGTTGCTTCTTTTTCGTTGAGCTTAACTCTGTCTCTGACTCTGCCTTTGGCACTCTCTGTATCATTCTGCCTGTTTCAGTCTACTTATGTGTGTCTGTCTGTCTCTGTATCTCTCTCGTTTAGAAGGTGCAGCTCGGTTTCCATTTCATTTTGTGGGCATTGTGCATTAGTCATCTTTCGGGAATCGGCTTTCTTTCTCTCTGTATATAGCTTTATTTCTCTGTCTTGCTTTGTATTCTTCTCTCTGGTCTGTCTCACCTCTCTAGCTGTCTCTCTATCTGTTCATCCACAAAATGTTCTAAATAAAAGTATTCTTGGGTGGAACATCTTTACAACATCTGTACACTCAGAGCATGTCTATTCTCAGCGAAACTGCTCTCTGCATAGAGACAATGATGGAGAAAAACATACTGCCGTGACTGTGTTAATGGATGTCTTTATTACCTGTTGAGATTATAAATGTGCAATGCACAAACAGCATCCGATTTACGCCAGTAACCCCCCCACACACAAAAAACATGCGACTAATAGTGTGATCCCCATCGTGTTTCATACAGTGTTTTCCACAGAAGATGTATGCGGAGACAGAGTGGGTCTTTGCGGGGATGATGCAGTCTGCAACAACACAGGGAGAGATTCACTCTGTCAGTGCAAGGCTGGCTTTCAAAGGAGCCTGAGGACGCAGCAATGTGAAGGTACCATTCAGCGAGAAGCACACGTGTCACAATAGAGCACTTTGGCAGTTTACAATAAAGCAACTGAATTGCGCTATATTTTTTTCCCCTCACAGTCTCAGGGTTTCTTTAGTGTTCAACAGTGTTGAAAATGTAAAGTTTTAATATGAAGTAGGGATGGCAGACTCAACAAATGTCCCGTTTTAAGCATGTCCTTGTTCAGAACTGCTCTGTTAGCTCCAGACCGCTAGACAAGTGTGGAGTATCCTTACTTGGCCTCTCGTCTCTTCTTGGATAAATGCATGCGCTAGTTTCAGATATGAATATAATGTGTACTACAAAGATGTGTACTAGTCCTAAGAGGTAATCTCCCCAACAGAGCTCAGGAGTTGTGATGATTGCCTCAGTAATGTACGGCTGTTTTCAGAAGTATAACCTTCGTTCTTGATCCATTTCTTAGAGATCAATGAATGTCTTCAGTTTGGCATGTGCTCTCAGTACTGTACCAACACTAAAGGATCTTTCAAGTGCACATGTGACCGGAACTTTAAAGAAATCGACGGTGAATGTATTACCAAAGGTAAGAGCATAAAATGACTACTAAGATTATATACCATACAGTACATGTGCATGGCAACATGATATTCAATCCAAATAATACTTAATGGTTATCCTAATAAATTCTGTAAAATTTGTTTTAACTATAACGTGATACATTTATAAACGTGGTTTTGTTATTCTATTGTAGTCTGGAATGGACACTCTTTTTATTTTAATTATCTTCTTTGTGTCTCAATGAATTCTATGGGCAGGACCAGAAGATCAAGTGCTCTACGTCGCTAATGACACTGAAATCCGAAGTTTTGTCTATCCGTTTAAGCAGAGCCACGGACAGAAGCTGCACGCTCGCAGCGAGGACAATGCAAAAATCGTTGGGATGGACGCTCTCTTTCACAGACAGAAGTTTGTCTGGGCTACTCAGTTTAATCCTGGCGGAATGTTTTACAAAGACATCGTAGACCGAAGTCTCACTAAGGCCAATAGCGGAATCATAGTGAGTGATGGGCCGAGGGGAGGGGGTTATTATCAAAGGTGATCGATGCCACAGATGCATCTGGCCGTTGTCTGTTCTGTTAGGGCACGTTTTCGCACTTTGGGAAATAACTTTGAAATTCAGACATTCAGCGTTATTCCCTACGGAAGCCGCGCTGTTTAAAAGATTACATCCGATTCGGTGGTACTGTAGCAGTTCCAAGATCCACACGCTCTTAAAACAGCCAGGAGTATAGCAAAGCTGTGACAGGTCTCCTGCTGGCTCTCTAAACTCCTTAACTGCTCTCCCTATGAACACAGAACAGGGCCTATCAGCCCCTCAATATCTCTGACATTAATTGGTTTGATTTGAGCCTTGGGAAAGGGGAGGGGGGGAGGGACAGGAGCCTCTGAATACTTTTCTGGGTGACTTCAAAGAGCACAGTGGCACTGAGTCCTTTCTTCAACTTCAATTATTATGGCAGAGACAGACAGTGTGAGAATGTGTGTGTGTGTGTGCCGCGTGCAGGTATGTTTTTGTGTGTGTGAGTGTGTGTGTGCGCACGTGCTTGTATTCGTGCTTGTGTGCATCTGTCCTGCATCCTCTGTCACTACAGGTAACAGAGTCTTATTTGGAGTTAGTGAATGTGATAAGCCACTGTACCCCTACAGTGTCCTGACTTCAGGAAGCCCAGAGACATATCTGCCGACTGGGTGACGGGTAACATCTACTGGACCGACCACTCCAGGATGCACTGGTTCAGCTACTACGTCGCCCACTGGAGGAGGCTGAGATATTCCATCAACGTGGGCCAGCTGGGAGGGCCGAACTGCTCCCGCCTGATCACCGACATCGCCGGGGAGCCTTCTTCCATCACAGTTAACCCGGCTCGAGGGTAAGGTCTCGCGTGAGTCACGGTTCACGAGTCATTAAGCAGATGCCCTTGTGAAAGTTCTGCCTCCTGAACTTCCTGTAGGATGATGTATTGGACGGTGATAGGCGACCACCCCCACATTGAGGAGGCAGCCATGGACGGTTCTTTGAGGAGAACCATACTGGAGAAGAACCTCCGGAGACCCACCGGTAGGTGGTTCTAGGTGTTCTGGAGCTTCTGGTCAGGTGACCAAAAAGCATGCACATGCAACGTGTTATACGTGTTTCTCGTCTACGTGGGGTACATTTACGTCCTCTTCCGTGTTCCCAGGACTTGCCATAGATTATTTCAACCAGCGTCTGTACTGGGCCGATACAGAGATGTCTGTGATCGGGAGCATTCGCTTCGATGGATCCGATTCCGTGGTGGCGGTGAGCAGTTCAAATGGTGAGCAGCGCCATTGAGACCATATAATGTTCTTAATTTAATCCTCCTTTCCCCTCAAATTCTGTAAATCATCTCAGCTCTTCCCTCCAATGCCTTAGAATGTTAAAATATTATTTCATGTTATTTTGAATGCAGAAAAAAATATATATAGTCCTTTTTCACATTACTAGGCTTTAATGGGTTTTTTTCTCCAGGTATATCCCAGCCTGTAAGGATTGATATCTTTGAGGACTACATCTATGGGATCGGGATGAAGAACGATGTCTTCCGCGTCCATAAGTATGGCAGACAGCCAGTGGAGAGGCTCCATCTAGGAGTGGAGAGACCTTCCATCATCCTGGTCCTCCATCGCTTCAAACAGCAAGACGGTAGACTAACAGTTGCAGTCTCCTGCTCTGGCTTTCTCCGTCTTTTGTTTTGTCTTTCCATGTACATCTCCTATCCCCATCGTCTTTGTTCATCACCTTTTCCAAACACCAACCAATAAGACAAAACAGAAACAACGTCACTTATGGCATAACCAAAGACCGACAAGACTCAACTAGGAAAAGAGGAACTGAAATAGGAACAGTGTTTAGGAAACAAGTGAGGGCAAACAACAAAACAGGTGTCCGTGATTCATACGGGGGGAGGTTTGTGATAACACTACACTTTACAGCTCATTGCGAAGATTGTGGTTTAAAAATTGAACAGGAGACAAAATGCTATGCAGAAAAGTGTTCTTTGCCAGATTTGCCAGAAGTTTCATCTCGCCAATGACCATGGATCTTCGGGCAACCTTGTTGATGTGACCCCTGAGAAACTGCCCTTATCTACATGCATGTTTTCAACCTGTGCTGATGACCTCGTTAGTCAGCATGTCTTTAACCTGGGCTGATTACCTCGTTAGTCAGCATGTCTTTAACCTGGGCTGATTACCTCGTTAGTCAGCATGTCTTTAACCTGGGCTGATTACCTCGTTAGTCAGCATGTCTTTAACATGTTCTGATTACCTTGTGAGTCAGCGTGTCTTTAACCTGTGCTGGTCCAGCTGGTGAATTGGGAATTTCAGACGCAACTTCTGAAATGGAAGGAGACATTTTGAGAGAGCAGTTGTTTCTTCCATTTATTAAGACCTGAAACTATTCTTGTTAAATTGCAATTCCAATTATCTGGGACTGAGAAATGCATATAGTTCTAAAGCACCTTTGTCCATCCAAATCGGAGGAAGGTTGGCTCTCCCCAATGTTTTTTTTCCCCAGCAAAAACACTTGCTGTTTAGTTTTAGCTTGATCAAGCGCCTGTGTCGTCCAGCTGGCTTTCAATAGATGATGATTGCCACACCTACTCTATTGGTTTTGAATCCCGAATAGCCTGGAGATTTCCCTTTATTTCCATACAGTCGTATAACGCCAACCGTGTTTGGAGGCAAACGAACGTGCCCTTAACACACTCCCTTCAGCCCGACCCATCCAGATAACGCTTTCGGAGAGAGGGGGGGGGGTTGTCCGCATCACCCTGCTTCTTTTGATCAACTGAGGGAAATCAATGAGCCCCCCTGGAAATAACTTCTTCAGATCGCAGGAGATTAGAGGCCTGTGCCACAATTTGCCTCCACGCATTTGAAAGGCCCTGGATATCTGACTGGTGCTCCCGAATGCAAACAACGTCAAGCAAACACACCTATTTGACAGCACACGGCTCAATACCGAACCTCGGAACTGAAGTACAGACGTCCGTGTCCTTTTTATCAGGGTTCCTTGGATGTTCATTTGTTGAGGACAGCAGAGGAAAGGCACCTCATATATTGACGTATCATATCCTCTCTGTGCGTCGAAAGGGAATATATTCAAAAAGCCTTTATAGGTTTTTGACGCGATTAATGAGTTGTTATCTCTCCTAACCCAAGAACAAGGCTATAGGAGAGATAATCGCCAGTTGTCGCCTCTCTAATCAGATCTGCCGTTCATTATTGCGCGTAGTTATTGCGTTAGACTTTAAGGGCTGCAATAACGGACTGCCATTTTAGAAGTACATTCTGTTCCACACGCTGTAAATGTATTTCATTGCTTCACATGTTCTGTGAGCAGTGTAGCCCCGAGGGGGATTGCTGCTGTTGTTAGCAGTATCTAATGGGGATTCTAATAAAGTCCTAAATCCCCCCCCCCATCTCTATCTTCTCTCGGGCTCCGTGTCTCCCCCGTTCCCTCACCCTCTCTCCCTCATGTCGGCTGGCGCTGATGATCAGTTGCTGCCCCGCCTGGTGCCTCGTTAGCCCCAGCTTCAGCCGGAGGGGTCACACTCTTTTTTATGTGTTAAAAAGAACAACAAGGATCTCATGTTTGAATTCGTGCCACGGTCCTCCGTTAAACAATACCATTGTTTTTCCGTGTTATGCTTGAGTCCGCCGCTACAGTGGTGGGAAGTGTTTGAACCGGACGAGCCGTTCGCTATGACTGAACGGGATGTTTTGCTCAACGTTTTCTTCACAGTCAAAGTCTTGCTTATGTTTGTGACAAATTGGGATTTGTTTTGAAGCCCTGTGCTATGTCTGCCTGATTCACAGGAAGCAAGGAGTACTGAAATTACAACCAACCACGTCGACAAATACAGTCTTATTTTGACCCACTAGACAGATGCTGCTTTCTAACTATTGTACTGTCGCCTTTTTTGGTACTATTGTCTTTTCGTTCAGTATCCAATCCGTGTCCAGGGATGGGCTGTGACTTCCTGTGTCTTCTGAACCCTTCTGGGGCGAGCTGCACCTGTCCTGAGGGGACTACGCTGATCAACAGAACCTGCAGGGACACCAACACTTCAGGTGCGTGAGGCAACATCTCCGGTCCAGTAGTGGATCCGGACTTGATCTGGTCTTGTTGATCTGATCTTGTTCCGGTAAACATCAGTGTTTCAAATCCAGTACAGTCCGATATCATGTCATTTCACCTCCCTCCAACTGGAACCAGATTGTCTTGCTTGCCGAGATGCGGAGATGCACGCGGTCGTTCAGATATAGTCAGGAAATCAGAGATAGGAATGCAGGCGTTCCAGCATTTCAGCGAGTGCCAGCGGGACACCTCATTGGCTAGTTCACTGGCTAAGTACCCTGCTGAAACGGGATCGGGTCAAGGTTGCCATGATTTCACTGCGCACCGGCGCAATGTGCTTTCAGGTGAGCTGTGTCGCCCCGCCTGCGAGAACGGGGGGCGATGCATCGCCAACGAGAAGGGAGAGCTGCGATGTAACTGCTGGCCAGATTTCTCCGGGGAGCGCTGTGAAGTCAACCACTGCAAAGACTACTGTCAGAATGGGGGCACCTGCTCGGGCTCTCCGCTAGGTACTCCTCCCTTCTGCTCCTCGCTTCTGCTTGCTGCACCAGAATGGATGAATGTGTGTCCGTGTGTGTGTGTGTTCTCTGCCCACTGTTCCACTCCAACCTCCGGGACAGTAGAGGGCGCTCATTCACCCGTGACTCTGGGAAATGAGCATTGGGACCTCAAAGGCCCCGTTCTGTCAGCCTCGGACATCCTTCCCACAGAAGCCGGTAACTCCTGAGGATATTTGTGGTTCGTAGCTCATTTGCTGGAGCTTGGGAGTTGAAATTACAGGATTGTCGGTCTCAAATGTCATGGCCATCCTCAAAAGTTCATTGGTTATCACCAGCTGTCCCTCATGTACGCAGATGTGACCTTTGTTGTTCTTTTTAACAGAATATCTGCATTCCTTATGGGATGTAACTTCCTGGCATATATGATTCTGCAGCATTTTATAGAAACATATGAGTTTGTCACATGACTGTCACATGACAGTCACTTGACGTTTAAGGATTTTAACTCAAATGTATGCTTGCTTTACTAGGTGGCTTTAAATAGAAGTATCTGTTAAATGGCATACATTAATCGGTTTCCTGTCGCTCCTGTAGCTATTCTATTGGCTTTGGTTTTTATTTTTATCAAGGCTTTTGATTTTCAGTACTGACACTAGAGCTTTTAAGTCCTATGTAAGGCTCCACTATGGCATTGCATTAGCTAGGAAGAGAAAAATATCACCATGAATATGCAGGTCACTCTGTGTTGCATTGCTATTCATTTTTTAGTAGTTGTTAAAACATATTAAAGTACTCAAACTCCAGATTGCACATTTATTTATTTATTCCAGCAAATGCACAGCAAGGGATTTATTTTCATTTTTTTCTGCCCCTTCAAAATAAATAATTGAGAGTGGAGAATCTGGAGATATAAATAAATTACATGGATCAAGGCTCTATTCTCTTCCGAGGAGTCTTTTGGCTTTGGTTTCAAGCAAGGAAGTGAGGTGGTCAAATATTAATGTGGAAGACAACGGTAACTTGTTGGCATGGCAACATCAAAAACACCTAACCCTTAAGTGGGAAGATGGTATGGAACAGCTGTAGGTTTATATATAAACCTTCAGTCTATATATAACAACCTACAGTATGTATAAACCTACAGTACGTATATATATATATATATAAATATATATATATATATATATAAAAATACGTATATAAACCTACAGTACGTGTATATATATGTATATATATATATATGTACTGTAGGTTTATATATACATACTGTAGGTTTTTATATATACTTAATATATATATATATACTACTATATATTACTGTAGGTTTATATATAAATACTGTAGGTTTCCATTGTCCTACACCAGTAGTAACCCAGGGCCCACTGACCCAGTGTTAAGTTATACTGTAATTGTGTTCCCTTAACTCTTGTGAGCAGTGTACATACTGTAGGTTTATACAAACATACTGTAGGTTTCTATTCATCTCAATCAGAAACAGCAGGCGGCAGATGCAGTTGTGTTTCAGTAATGCTCTCCAAGCGGTCATAGTGACTGTGTGAAATCCTTCCAGTGCAAATAGACATTGCTGTTTCGAGAGCACTCTGCCTTGGGCATCTCTGTGGGCATGTGTGTGTGTGGGAGTGCGTGTGGGTGTGTGTGTGTAAGCTTGCTCTTTAACAGCGACATTTGGACAGGTGAAAAGCTCATGTTTATATTGATTTGTGTTACAAATTGTTGAGCTGAATTCAAGAAGATGACAAATAAATCGAACTCTGACTTTTCCCCTGTCTTTCTCTCCCTCTCTCCCCTCACGCGCTTGTATTTCCCTCCTGCTTCCTCCCTCCTCCTCCCCCCTCCCACTCTGTCTGTCTCAGGGAGGCCTACGTGCCGCTGTTCCGAGGGGTTCACGGGGCCAGTCTGTCAGAGGAGGGTCTGCGACGGCCACTGTCTGAACGGGGGTACCTGCGACGTCAGCAGGGGGAACCAGCCGGTGTGTCACTGCACGTCCGAGTACACCGGGGCGAGATGCCACCACCGTAAGTAACGCCGGCCAACATCCAGCCCAGCCAACAAACCCCCCCCGCGCTCCAATTCACTTCCACCATGACACAAACGACGGGCGGTGACGGCTCTGTTTTGGGTAATTGACCGGGGTTTCTCCTTCCCCCCTGCCCTGGTTCCAGACATCTGCCATCACTACTGCACCAACTCCAAGGCGTGTACCCTGTCGAGCGGAGGCTACGTGGAGTGTGTGTGTCCGACCAGGTACGAGGGGGCCAAATGTGAGGTGGACAGATGCGTCCAGTGCCGAGGAGCGCCCTGCATCGTCGATCCAGAGACTGACAATGTGTCCTGCAAGTAAGTATCCACAGCACCCCCCCCCCCCCCGGAAACACTCCCAGCCATCATTCACTATCCTTCGATTTGGAGGCGTCGTCTCGAGAGAGAGAGGGTCGGATTCCCGTCGGCTCATTGCCATTCGTAATGCTTCATACGCGCTTCATACGCGCTTCATAGGCGCTCCTCGTGTGTTATGACCGCATTCAAAGCCCCGGGGTTCCCTTGCAGCTGTAGCAGCGGCAGAGTGGCGTCCAGCTGTCAGCTCTGTGACGGTTACTGTTACAACGGGGGAACCTGCCGCCTCGACCCCGAGACCAGCCTTCCGCTCTGCCAGTGAGTCACCAATCAATTCCTTTCTATTGATCCTGTGGCTTTCAATTCAGCATGCCAGGGCCTCATTTGATTTCATCGTCCAGAGGGGGGCGCAAGTGCGTCTCTGGCTGCGTTCACAAGGCTGCCTAATTTTCCGATATTTTCATGTCATCAAACCTGATTGGCGGCAATACATTACGACCGGTAATATGTAATATGAAATATGCTTCGTTCTTTTTTGGGGGGGGTTACCGTTTAGACAAATGCTGAACACGATGTGATGTGAAACGACCCGATGTGGTCAGTCAGAAGGAGACTTCGGCTGTGTTTACAAAAGCAGCCCCGATCTGATACTTTAAACTGATCTGATCGTTCAGTCAGTTAAAAGGGATATTAAAATTAAACTGTCTGTGTAAATGTATCCACAGAAATACCAATATACTCTGCGGCATCTCCGGCACAAGCTTTTCAATGCTAAAACGGGTGTCAATTTTACTTTTTTTCCCAGATTATATTATTGAATATATTGAAGTAGATAGGTTTGTTGTTTCTGGGGCTTGCATCACTAACTAGGGTCTTTTCAGATTCGATCATTCTCTCTGTGCACCCCTGTGGCACACCGAGCTAACCAGAAAACAGAAGAATCGTTCGATACTACTGAATAAAACACTGCAGCTTTAAACGGCTCAAGTGCAAAAATAATGTTTCATTATCTTTTCACAGTTTAGTTGTTTTGTTTTGTGTTTTCTGTGTAGTAGTTGCGCTAGGGTATTTGGGGGCGAATATTTACACACCTAGAGTGCCAGATGTGTCAGGCTATGTAAATATCTCTACAGGGCCCTAGCAAACAGTGTTTTGTGCCATTATTCTGACTTAAAGTCAGCGTAACATTGGATCTATTGCTCGCCATAACGCTTTCACACCAGAACACACACACATCCTATGAAAATCCCAGGACGGAATTAGGATACATCTGTTCCATTTCATATTGCATAGTCTTCTAAGCGGACACCCGTCGGTGGGCTGTGACAATGGCAATTGCTATTTCTCATTTATTTATTTTTACGTTGTGTCCAAAAAGTCAACCTAGTCCCTATATAGTGCAGTAGTTTTGACCGGGACCCATCAAAAGTGGTGCACTATCGAGTAAAAATAGGGTGTCACTCCAGCCGTTGTCTGTACATGTAATCCTCGTGGGCGGTTCCTGTGGCCATGACCATTTCTCTGTGCTGCAGCTGCACGCCTGGGTTCTTGAACCAGCGCTGTGACCAACTGACCAACCCCTGTGATCACTACTGTCAGAATAGAGGGATTTGCACGTTAACTGCCTTAAACAAACCCCAGTGCAAGTAGGTCTTTGATTTTTCCCCATCATCCTCTCCTAGTCCTCACCACTCCCCCTTCCCTTCCCCCCACCTTCCCTTCCTCCCCCCCCCCTCCTTACCTCACTACCCCCCTTCCCTCACCACCACCCCTTCCCTTCCTCACCACCCCCCTTCCCTAACCCCTTCCTCACCACCCCCCTTCCCTAACCCCTTCCTCATCACCCCCTTC
>JACXGK010003020.1:6295-35463 GCA_016801125.1 Novumbra hubbsi | reverse complement strand
ACCCCTTTCCGGAATACTTCATTCGTTCTCCGTCACCCTCATTCGCGGCACGAACAGGCTTGTGTCTCTTTACGCTTGCTTTTCAATGCATCACTCCTAAACGGGAGAACAACCCTGTTTCTACTGACGGAGAGTCACGTACCGCCGTCGAACAGGATCCCGCAGAGAACGTCCTCGTTATACGCCAGCGGGCAACTACAAGCTCTCGTGGCCTACAGGACAGTGATTCATGTGGAACCTTCCGTGAGCCCCAGTCCCTTTAATGAAACTTGATTAAACTCTGCTTTTGTCCATTTAATTTCAGCTAATTTCCTTTCGTCTTCGTGCAGTCACCCGTGTCCGATTATATACAGTGTTATTGAACGTCGTCATATTCTCTCAGTAGGTGGTTGGAAAGAAGGGTGTGAAGAAAACCACACACACCAACACACACACACCAACACACACACGGTCGTCGTCACATAGTGAATTATTGGATCACTGTCTATGAATTCCATCCGAAACCTTGATATGAGATAAAGCTCATATTCCCACTCGAGAAATATGAATTCTCAATAATGCATGCCCCCTGAGATATGTCTGCACCTTTGTTTTACCAAATGAATGGACGTTTGTCTGTCTGTCTAACAGTGGGTGTGTGTGTGTGTTAAAAGGGTATACCGACTGCTAACTGTTCATACCCAATGTGCATCTCGTAGGTGTCAAGCAGATTGGTCAGGTACTCAGTGCGAGAAGCCAGCCTCTGAGACCAGTCCATCTGGAAACATCCACGGGGGTGAGAATTAAAGAAACTCTGTACTCCTTTATCTTTCCCTTCAGCAAGTGGGCCCTTCCCTCCCACTCCTTCAAAACATCTAGACACCTGGTCGTTCCAAGAGATTCGATAAGAAGTCTCTTTTTGGAGACCTTCCTTGAACAACCCCAGTGATGGGATTCGGCCCTTGTCTGTAGTTTCACTGTGGATTTGCTCTTAGGATCCGTCTGTGCCGACGGCGCTGTCCCACCAGACTGGATTCAACTTCAGCAGAGACGTAGAAAATCCCTCCACCGTAAATCGACCTTGAACAGTTTCACGTCTGCGTTACAGGGAGCGCGGCCATCGTGGTTCCGCTGGTTGTCCTGGTGATTCTCACTATCGCCATGGCCGTAGGCGTCTTCCTGTGTAAGAGGAAGCAGAGGGGGAAGAGGGTCCAGCGACAGCCCATGGCGAACGGTGGGATGAACATAGAGATCGGTAACCCTTCGTACAACATGTATGAGGTGGACCACGACAGTCACGCTGCAGCTGGGAATCACCTGCAGCCAAGCTTCACCCTCGACCCACACAAGGTTTGGAACCGCCTACTCCTGCATTCTCCGTCCTACATGAGCTCAGAACCCGCTAGAACCCGTAGGCAAGATCCCGCTGTCTGCACCGGCATGTTATATACACTGTGGACTTGGTACATTGATTACCGGGTTGGTGTGTGATGTGAACGTTTTTATTGTGTTGTTACAGGGTTTGGGTGTAATATTAATGTTGTCATTGTGTTGTTACAGGGATGGCGTGTAATATTAATGTTGTTACAGGGTTGGTGTGTTATATAAATGTTGCTACAGGGTTAGTGTGTAATATAAATGTTGTCATTGTGTTGTTACAGGGTTGGTGTGTTGGTATGAGGTCCAGTCACCTACACACTCTGCCAGTTCATCCTCAAAGAGTTCATCATCTCCCCAAAGAGATTCTTCCTGTACAGGTAATTGCTCCCTGTAAACTCACTCCTCCTCTCTGGGAAAGCTCCGACTGGCAGTACTGTTATTCAGTCACAGCCAAGGCCATACGTAGCGGGGGGAGGGGGTTATGGAAGCCATGGTAAACGCGGCATCATCAGCAATTACGTGTTATAATTGAAAGTCACAGAAAGTAAGCATCTGCTGGGATGTTTGTGACAATGTGCATGTCATGCTTGTTAAGCAACAATAGGCTCTGGATGTTCTGCTGAACATTATCACATTAACAGACCGTAAATGACTTCCTTTCAGAGGATTCCGTGTTTCTGTTGCGTAAGCTGGGCATCTGGAACTAACATGACACTTTGATAGCGACTATATACTACTTCATTTATTTTGTATCATAATGGCCTATGAAATGGTCATTAGCTCTTTTGTAACTAATCCTTCTCGTTTTGGTAATTGTGGTTTGTTTCTTAACAGTCCATGAAATACTCCAACCCAGTATATGCTAAGCTATACCTTGATCAAGGACCAAACTGTCAGAAGGCCGTCATCAGTATTGAAGAACGAAGAGAGCTACTCCCAAACAGACTTGAGTCAACTATACGAGAGACAGTTGCATAGCCTGCTTTCCTTCAACAGTACACGGGTGACATCATCTTTTATATGAGCTGTATAAATGTACAAAATAAAAAGAAGCATTTTTTTATATGTGCATATGACACCATGGCAGGTGTTTTACGTCTGAAGGATCACCAGACATCACCTAGACGTGTATCTTTTTGCTTTGCACTGGAAAAACGGCACCAGAAAAAAAGACTGCTTTCAACTGTTTTCTTCGAATCAATTTGACTTTGCTATGATGTTATGAGCTCACCAACTGTCACCAGCTGATCGCTAATTCTATTGCTAATCAATATGTTGCTATGATGAAGGTAACTTGTTGCAAAATATATTTTCTGACAGGCTAAATACATATGGTACCATGGTGACATTTAAGTATTCAGTATTTACCTTCTCAACGGATGATGAAAGTTTTATAATTTTATATATGATTTATATATGTCCAGTTTGCCTTGTATTTTCTGACAAGATATTGCGTGTAGTACTTTTATACAAACCTGTACAGTACAATCGTATGTAATAAATGGGGGGTTTCTTGACCTTTCAAAAGCATGTGGCTGCTTTGATCTATGATGTTTTATATAAGTGCACTGGTTTCCCAATTTTATTGGACCCAGGACCTTTTGCTCTGAGACCCAAAACACATGCGACGGGTCTAAGCAGGACTGTTCTACCGGTTGACTGATTTTGGGGGGTAGTAATTATTTTGTCAGTAGGGGGAGCTATATGGCTCCTTAGTTCAGATGTATCACTGCATTCTTGTAAAGTTTTAAACTTTCCAAGCCACAGCAGAAAAACCAGGAAGTCAAAGGGCCTTATCCCATTTTGGAAGATGTTTATGTGACTAGACCGTGTCAACAGCAAAAGAGACAATTGAATAAATATAACAACAGACCACTGTATTAAATATACTGCATATTGCTTTGTGATGAAGATTCAAGCTCTAAAGATATATTGTTGTTTTTTTCCCATTGGGGAATATGAGTCGCTCAGCTCTGCTGCACTGAGTGTTACAATGGGCCAGAGTTTAATTCCAATATTGCTTAACTGAAAGCCCACCTGTCTACAAAATGCTTGTCCTTCTGTGATTCTCCCGGCCTCTCCCAACCAACAGCCATGCAGGCTACCCAGATTGTGCTAAAAGCATGGTTTGGAATCTGAGATAATTTCCCATCTACGAACGTTGTATTAATTCTAATCTACACCAGTAAAACTGATTATTCCAGAGGATTTTAGTTCTGAAAATCTGAATTTCAAAAACAACCAGATCCACACATCTGCACCCTTTCGTAAACCCCTCAAAACGGCAACATGTGTTAGATTGACCGCCGACATGTTACAAAATGCTGCTGTCAACCAGACGTTCTTTGTTGTCCTGTTTTCACACAGTAAAAAGTGTTGTGACATCTGGTATTGTGCAAAGGGCTAGCGTTAGTTCTGGGAGTGCCTTTGTCATTCTGTGGGAGTGAAGAGGACATCAAAGGACTTGATAATGATAATGTTTGCCCTCATCGGTGCAGTCAGCTTTAAATGGCCCTGGTAGGACACAACAGTATGACAGGCACCACATTTTCAAAGGTACTGAAAATAAAGGTTAAGTGTCAGGACAGCTCTTCTTGTTGACCGTCTGGTATATCCACCAGATTAGGTGTTTTCTACTAAGGGGGTTTCATGGAATTATTTTTCACCTGTCATTGCAATGTTTAAACTGTGTGTTCATGTCGAATTTTAAATAAGTCCTCGTACGTTGCTCACCCTGATGAGAGTTCATCTTTTCATACAGCACCCCAGACCACTCTGTGAGGAACTTTTACCATGGTAAAGAGAGATGGTGTAGACTGGATTGAATTTAGTGGCGCTGGGTCTTTATTAGCAGATTAGCATTCGTTTTCCAAGGATATCAGCATAGAAAGACACCTTCCTTTTCTTGACTGATGAGACGATGAAGAGATTGGGGAATTGTTAAAAGACAACACAAGATAACATTCAAAAGCTCACTTTGGATCAGAATTACTTCAAATAAGAGAGTTAATAATACAAAAGTATATCTTATATAAATAGAAAATATAAACGCTATTTTCAAAAACACAACAAGACACCATGGACCCCTCATTTACGTCTGTACCATAAAATATCATATACTTACTATTCTCCTCAGCTACAATGGAACCCTATAATCAGTCTACCGTCCATACCGTCTCATTCTTTTTTTCTAACTAAATGCAAAATGATTTTATGAACACTGTACAAAATATTGTAGTGTGTTCTGGCCAGCCCACTTCAAACACTCTATTCGAAACTACTATAAATATTTAAAAAAGTAAAACTGCCCAAAATGATCTAATTACCCTAGTTATCCACTTCTGAGATGATGAGATGTTTCTGCTTCTCTGCCTCTTGCGCTGCCATCCAGATTCAGAGGGCAGTGTCCAGGAATGTTTTCCATTCTGTTATGTATACATCAGTCCTCGCTGGGTTAATTGGCAGCTGGTATGCGGCCGGTGAATCCACTGCAGCCACAATAGGTCATGTTTTGGTAATCATGTTTTTGTTCCCTGTTATAATGCATTCATTGGAGCACAACATTTTATCGACAAGTCTTGTTTGTATGGTGTAATTTACAGTTACAGAAGGTCCTAAAAGTTGTTTCCGGTCTTGTAGCCCTTAACCCTGATTATTCAACTGTATGTGTCTCCTTGCCACAGCTCCGAGAACGGACCTCACGTGTGAACTAATGAGGAGGGTACATACATTATTTATTAAAAACATGCTTGAGCCGACACTTTGAAAGGAAGTAGGCACAATCGAGCACTGCGAGTCATTCTAGTAAGTAGAGGAAGACCCCCCGCTAGGCTACAGGAAGAAATCTCCTGGATATCAGACAGCTACTTTGCTATGAACATTTTACGGGGTTGTGCTCATGGAAACCCAAAGCTGTACCTTGATCTGTAGATTTTCACCAGCCAAAGGACTAATTAACAGAATCCGAGTTCAAGCACTAATTCCGAAATACCTTTACTTATTTTATGTAAGTCATGTATGGCCTACTAAAACACGTGTCAACTTCTTCTCGATTTGACCCTTTAGTCAGACTGCACTGACTGACTATCAATGAGTATTATTGGTCTGTTGAGGTCAACACAACAGCAGAACGTAGGCTGTATCCCCACTGAAGGACAGTACACCCCTAGTTTGGCTCGTTCCAGTCTGTGACCCAACGACCTGTTCACATCAGCTTCACGGCCGTCAGACTCATTGGTGCCTCCCGAATCGCCCCCAAACTCTATACATGTATTTGGCCACTAGTCCCGACCAGATCACTAATCGATGGTGTTGGACTATTGACGCGTGACGCACAGTCGCTTACCAGGTGCCAAACGTCAGGTTTACAAAAAAAGGGGTTTGAAAAAGTGCAGTTAATTGAAAATATGTTATTCTACTTTATTCTTACCTACTTGGTATCTCGTTTTAAAAATGTAAGAGTGACCTGGTGAGTATTGTGCCCAGCTAAGGTGTTGAGTTTCCGGTTTCCAGGCTTTTTGGTCCCTACGTACACTCTGGTAATGTATTGGTGGTTCCCGGGGATCTTGTTAAGGAAATATTTAGGTTGTCCATTTCCTCTTCTGACTCAAGTCATGCAGAAACAACTATGTCTGTCTGCCTGCTGATTGGTCTGTCTGTCTGTTTGTCTATCACAGGCAGTTGGGGGGGCGGAACCTACAGCGTGTCTCCCAACACCTCCCCCCAACATGTGCCTGTGAAGCGGGGACGGAGGGAAGGGTGTTGAACATTTGAAGCCATGCCGGCGCTGTGCTCCACTCGCTGTGGCCGCCACTGCTAAACCACCCCCCAGGCCAATGTCTCCAACCCTTAATCCAGGGAGTCTAGCTGGGGGAGTCGAGAGCCAGAGCAAGGCCATGACATTCCCCAAAGCCCCAGCGCTTCTTCCAGAGCCAGCAGGCTAGAATGAGGGCAAGCCAAGTCCAATAGAGGGCATCTGGACAAAGCAGTGGCTGTGTAAATTAGGACATGGCCACGTTATGTGAGCATCAACGCTGGGGTGACTCTTTCTCGCCAGGTGCCCGTGGGTTTGTTCAGATCAGTGATTAGAACTTGACTGGTCAATAAGGGTGAAAGCAAACCACCCAGCCACAGGGTTTCCAAATGTGATAGAGAAGACATCCCAGAGACTCATTTCAGATTCCTGGACAAAGGCCTTAGCCCACTGGGTTAAAATTGTTTTTGAGATGTCACCAGAGACCTTAGTTCATTCAGCAATACCGTATTTTATAAAGAATATATTTGTTATTACTATAGAATGATCATAATATGTAAACACGAAAAGGTGGTAGTCAGACAATGGCCCTGTATTGCAATCGGTTTTTCAAGAGGATCCACCTACACTCGTAGGGATAGTTGGGGGTCTTGAAGGCGGGATGTGTCCTCCTTCTTTTATGTCGGAGCAACTTGTTGCGTCTTGATGAGAAAAGTTGAAAAGGGGGATCTAAAAGTTCCCACGGAGTTAACCTAACGCAATCGGAGGAAATGTTCTAGAACAGGGAAGAGATAGCGATTTGATCATTCAATAAGAGCAGGACAACTTTCGAGGATTATCAGATGGAGCCCAACATCTGTCAAAGCGTGTGGCATCTTATTCTCCGGTGAAATCGTAAACCACCGCTGCTATGGATGGAGCAGTTATGCGGCTCTCTCATGCTTCGGTCCGAGGATATCCTCTCGTTATGGTTCTTCTCTGTTTCATACAGTTGAGAGCACTGGCCCAGTTAGGTAAGTGGAACAAATAATACATAAAGTACGTTTTTAAAAAAGTACACTAAACCGTGCCTTACATCACTATAAGGTCTTTCGCATCCATTGCACTTGATGGAAATTATTTTTAAAAGTGCCACTCAACTTGTATCTCGAGTGAGTCATTCTTTATATTATAGTTGTCCCAGCAATTTTTTTTAAAGCACAATTGTTTACTGATGAGGCCGGTGCTTCCTGGGAATATTTCTGTCCAGTTTTATTTCAATCCTATTTTTGTTGATAGCAAAAATCGATACATAAAACAGAACCTTGTTTCAGAAACTTGTTTCTGACGAGATCGAAGGCTGAACAACAGTGTCGAGCACGCACCTCATCGCAAGGCTGAAAATGATTACGTAGGCAACCATGTTACGGCCAAGTTGCTTTTTGGGTATGCGGATGAAATTTCATAACGACATTGTAGTTTCAAGAACTGCAACCAACCGGAGAAATTAGCAATATGTAGAATTTATTTTCGATACCTTACAATAGCGCCGGAAATCTTTTGTTGCGTATATTATCTATTGCAGGCATTAGTGTTTTAGAAACGCAGCCAGCTGCAAAACATGGCACTGTAACCTATTGTTGTCCAATAAATGAGAGGCTGTGCAGCTGTGTCATTTGGTGTCTAGTTCTAAAGCCTTGCATACCTGTCACTCGCCACTGGACAATACCAAACACAGGCAAACTTAGATATGCATGAAGACGTTTATTGCAGCTTCTAGAAAACAGAGACGCGTTCACGCAGAAAATAGTAGGCTTGGGCTACTGCAGCGTCATGCCTGGGTTTCCGAAAGATTTAATACAAATAATGTGAAGACAACGTTAATAAAACATAGTCTATGTGGAATTGTACAACCATAGCTTGCTCAGGCACAAACAACTTTTGGATTATTAACTGTACAAGGCATCCAATACTTGCAGACTCAGAGTTGGCTGATTTCCCACTTAGGGGGACCTGTGGTTATTCTTTGAGGTTTTCCATCTACTCTCCCACGTCCAATCAGCAGGTCATTTGCTCTTTCAGCACTGTTGCCACAGCAAATAAATCATTGAACGAGCAGGCTAATGTACAGTACAGCCCTAGTACAATGCCAATGTCGGATTTACAGTCAGTGTGTGTGTACTTCCGGTTTACAGACAGAGGCAAAACGGTGTCTCCTGTCTCAGTAAATGTTTTTGGCTTATGTATTGGGCAAGAGTTAAAATTGCCATAGGATTAGCATTTTGGTAAGGCTTAAGGTTAGGCATTACAGGTTAAGTTTGGAGTCAGGGTATGTTAGTTTATAATTTGGGTAATTTAGTTCAGGGTTTAGACTAGTAAGAATTTTGATAGTAAACATGTGTGTTTATGCACTTGCATGTGTGTGTGTGTGTACTCAGAGGAATTAGTTAATCTGCTCAACAACTCCAGTGAAAAAGGCCAGACTGACCTAGACAACAAAGCATTCCTTCTGTAAGCAGCACACATACCAGGGTCGGGGTCGTAGGTCATACCAATGATGTCACACTCCCTCAGAGCAGCCAGTTAGAGTATGCCACCTGGAGCAGGGCTTGTCAAAACTCTCCTCAGGGGATACCCCTCCCTATGTATTCCAAAGCTTGCTTTTCAGGGGCCACAACAACAATATTGTGAAATGTCTGGGGAGACGTTATAAAACCACTGAACATTCAGGGTGTTACATTCACCCATCTCGCTACATATGATGTGCTTAAATAAACTCCAACTGTTTTGTGCTAATAATGAAATTCCTCAAGAGTGTGGCATTTGCATACTACCTCATGAACCCACATTTTGTCTGTCTGTGAGTATGAG
Organism: Novumbra hubbsi; assembly: GCA_016801125.1. Classification (NCBI taxonomy): domain Eukaryota; kingdom Metazoa; phylum Chordata; class Actinopteri; order Esociformes; family Umbridae; genus Novumbra; species Novumbra hubbsi. Next base: position 26,501 of record JACXGK010003020.1, on the reverse strand, counting down.
CTAATATGCTCCAAGCCTCAAGGTTTTCCAAACAGCCATGTTTTCCAGAGGAGAGAAGGACTAAGAGATGACAGCTGAGTGGTGCTGCTGGCTAAACCCAGTCAAATTGACCATTTAACAACCGTCTTTACAGAGAGGAAAGGGGGGTAACCACATAAAGTGTCTCATGGGAACTCCCAGCCCTGGACAAAACATCCTCATTTGTCCAGACCAGCTGATATTGACAGGACAAACCACCCTCATTAGGCCAGAGAGACAGACTATCGCTGCATCTAAATGATCTTGCCTCATGTTCCACCTACATGATTAGTGTGTGCTTAGGAATGTGTAAAGTGCAGTGTTTCGCATTTGATCACGGGGAAATCACAATGAAGTTAGCCCAATTCAGAGCTTTTTCCTTAATTATTAGTAAGAGCTGACCTTTTTGGTCAGAAGTGTATCTGTAGTCAGCATGTGGAGTGAAATGCTAAAGGATACCAAGGCAGGTATTTTAAAAGGACCTTCTGCACTAGATGGAAACACACTAGCTTGCCCTCTGTCATAGCTTTTACTGTTATATCCTCAAGTAGTTTTGACCCATTTTCAATTTCCAAACGGGGGGAGTGTTAGATTGGTCCAGGTTCTCTGACACTTGAATTGACATGGGATGTGAGAGGTCTGACTTTAAAGTCGTTTTCTCTCCATTTTTAGCCTTCAGCTGCGAGCTATGTTCAGACCCTGTCATGGATCACTGGCGTCAGTGTCTTACCCCCCAGGGAAGAGTTTAGAGAGGAGGGGAGTTAGGTAGATGAATGTGTTATTTTTACCGGTCTCTCCCTCTGAAGGTTAGATTAACTTTGGTTTCACCTTTAATGAACTGGCTGACATGACGCAAAAGCCACTGCAAACACACATTTTACAATTTGTTTGAGTCTCGGCTCACTCGCTCTCTTTTAGCTCTCCCTTCACATTTCCCTCAGACTCAACGAGCACCTCCAAGGTTTACCATGAAAACTCGGTATCCTCCAACCTTGTCTCCCAAAGATCCCCGGGCGGACGTCTCTACAGACGCGTTCACCATATGTATCTTGATCCTTTAACGCGGGGTTTCCTTTCTTGACCTTTGGCCCTCGTCCCAGCTCCAGAATGCCTCCCGGGTGGCTACCGAACGTTAAGGAACCCGTATCGCAGCGTGGACTTCGACTCCACCGAGCTGCAGAACACCGCTATTCAAGATCTGATCTGTGACCACTCTCTCTCCCTTGGGTGGTACCGCTTCAGCATCAACCACAAGCCTGCGGAGATGCCCACCAGCTGTGTGGAAGTGAGCGCCGAACCGTTCCGTCGTGCCACGCATCATACCCTCAAGAGGTTCCACAGTACTGCATGTTGTGTCCTGTTTTGTGCCCTTTATAGAACTGATATAGACCCAAATGAATGACTTCACAAACTTAAAGGGATTGTGAGAAATGACGTTGTTTACCACACGAGATGCTTAGTCGTCTGGATTCCGTGTGGAACGCGCGCGGACAGTATTTACAATGCGGCGTAAATACCCGACGGTTTAGTTATCAATGCACGACGGGGGGGCGGAGGGAAACGTCTGGGTAAACAACTCGTTAGGAATTTCACCCATCTGTGTTTACCTCAGCGAGCCAGAGCGCTGACTGTGTAACAGACAGAGCAGGCAGGTGGAAGCACCGCCGAGAAGCATCGCCGAGCCGGGATGCCCATCTAGGATCAGCTCCCTTCTCGTGGACACGATATGATAAAAGAAAAAAAAAACAATCTGATCCTGGCTCAGCGCTGACTTTATGAATGTGGGCCATTGTGTTTCTCTAGATGAACAGATGCGGTACTCAGGCACCTGTATGGCTGTCTCTGACCGGCAGTTCTTTGCCAGGCCCGGGTGAGGTCCGCCAACTCTCTGCCTGTGCCACCTGGCAGTTTTTCCACGGGAGCACCAAGGACTGCTGCCTCTTCCGTATCCCCATTTCAGTGCGCAACTGTGGGGAGTTCCTCCTGTACTTCCTCCAGCCCACGCAAGGGTGCATGGGCTACTGTGCCAAAGGTGATTCAGAGAAGTGTCACTGTCAGTCAATCTCTGGGCGACTGCCTCATTGGAATTTGTAATTAGTGTATTGCCCTAGGCTATGTCTGACACTCAGTTGGGTTGCAGCAGTCTTAAGTCACAAACAAATGGAACATGGAATTGAGGAACGCATGAGAACAGAATGATCTAACTGTCTATGTGTTTTAAATGTTTCAGTCATATCAAATGCTGGATCTAAAGTATGCCCACTGGGTGAGGTGGAGACTGATGGCCAATGCAAAGGTAAACCACCGTAAAAGCAGCAGCAGACATTTCTGGATTCAATCATACGGTTTGCTCCTGACCTCAGCTTCTCGCTCATCCGTCTTATTTGTCCTGCTCAGCACATCCCCCCGCGTTACCCTCCAAGCCTGTGATCAATCCGGAGCTGGTGGGAAGCAGTGTCCACCTTCGATGCTCCTTCGCCGGGGTGAAGACTTCGGGGAGGCCCCTGGGTTACCTGGTGGTCTGGGCACGACACCTGGCCTCCAACATGAAGGTGGAGATCAGAAAACATTCCACCATGGAGGCGTTCTCATTGGTCGAGATGGACGGAGTCCACTTCAGACTGGGGGGGAAGGTAATGGGGTCCACCACACGTGTGAAACGGAGGGGTTGAGGGGCGACTTACTTCAGTGGCGGCGTAAGCTGGACCCGGCTGACCGGGTTCTGTCATATCGCCAAGGGTAGGAAAGGAGGGACACATGGGAAATCTGGGGTTTGGGCTTGTCCTTTTTTTGGACAAGCACAAACGCAAGAGACTCATATTCTAAAACTGATATCGATAGTTACTGTGTTAGGGGCACACTCATTTGGTTGAATTAAAAACAAAACAAAAATTACCCCCAAAAAATCTATATGTATAGTATGCATAAATAAAATGTATTGATTGAATCAAGATTTCCAGACTAAAGTAAATGTTCCAAATTGTCATGTCGTGTAATTCAATCAATTACACGACAATCATTAATCAATCATTAAAAATGACTAACGAATATTTACAAAAAAAACCAACACGTTTCTGCATAATTCATCCCCCCCCCAAAAAAATATTTTTACGGGTGTTCCTGCTTATTAGACCTTGTGCAGACGCAGTACCACACGTGTACCTCGTTGTGTGTTCCACGACTCGCGGTTCCATACGGAGCAGGCCTGGTCTGAGTCATCAGGATCTGTTGCACACATGACAATGTCCCAGCTGGGTGAAGTCAAGGGTCCCCACTTAACCAAGGATGAGTTAAACACACAACGCCTCCAGCTCTGCTGTATTGCTCGTATACCCTGCATAATGAAATGAAATGTTTGGGTGAATTTCGCACACGAGCCAACACACATTAGACTAAGCACTCAGAACCCCTGGCGTTATGCTTTAAGACAAATGTGTATTTACTTAACATTTTGGTTTCATTTAAACTTGGTTTTGGTTGTTTTGTCATTTGTATTTGACAGTTCTCCTGCAGTGTTTCCACATTCCTGGGAAACTCCACCTGGACACAATCTACTGCCAAGGAGAGCGAGAGCTTCTATGCTGGATTGAAGGTAGACCACCATGACTAAAACAGCTGATTATATTCACCCTCTTCATAGTCAGTGTTTTCAAAGGTGGTCGGCTGGTTGACCTCTTATTCGTGTGGACGCCATTGTTGAACCTTACCCTCCTCCCGACCTGTATTGAGTGCTGTAAATTAAACCAACGTTGAGTCCAGAATGACCAGTAACCCGTCTCTCTATCCCTGCCTGCAGTTTGTTCCAGATGTGCTCCACATTGCGGAGGACGGGGTAGAGCATCCTGTATCCATCCACAGCACAGTGCCTATCCCCTGTTACCGGGCAGATCCCAGTCAACCGTGTGGAGTGCCTCTTTCTCTGAGTGTTCGTGACTCAGGTGAAAAGAAAAATGGTGGTTTATATCTTATATATCTGTTTTGATTAAAACACAAAAATGATTCATAGGGATTGATAAGCTGTTATTTCGCGGATAAAAATATCCCATTTAAATATATACACTACTAGTGGAAAAGTTTGGACAGACATCATGTAGTGACCAAAAAACAAGGAGTTTCCCAAATATCCTAAGAAGTTATTGGCTGCTTTTTGTTTACTCCACGGGCCAACTCATACCAAACCATCTCAATTGGGTTGAGTTTGGGTGATTGTGAAGGCCGGCTCATCCGATGCAGCACCCCATAACTGGTCAAATAGTCCTTATACAGGCTGGATGTGTGTTCTGGTTCATTGTCCACTGAACAACAAATTTAAATCCTACTTAGCGCAAACCAGAGCGGATGGCGTGGCTCTGCAAAATACTGTGGTAGCCATGCTGGTTGATAGTGCCTTGAATTCTAAATGAATCACAGATAGTGTCACCATCAAAGCACCCCCACACCATCACACCTCCTCCTCTATGCTGCCATGGTGAGAATCATACATACGGAAATCATCTGTTCATCCACTCTGCATATCACAAAGAAACGGTGGTTGCAACTCTCAAATTCAGACTAGAAGTTTCACAAAACAAACTTCTAGGATTGAGTAAGGCACAAGGTTCATATCACGTCCGGGCAAGCTGTCTCTGTTTACTAATAAGGCATTGCTATGTGTACCTTTCCTAGACAGCTCAGGCCCCAGCGTAGAGGCCCCCAACATGGCCCTGTCTACCTGCCATGTGGACCTTCAGCCTACTGAGGCCTGCAGCCGTAACCAAGGGTGTGCCCGGGCTGTCCTCGCCCTCACCGCCGTCACCGACTTCACCCGCGACGGCAACCGCCAGAGTCTCCTCAGCGTTACACCCAGCAGGGACGCACCGCGGCTCTGGAGAGGATATGTCCCCACACCCCTCACGGTCGGATTCCACCACCAGACAACGTTCTAGACCCTTTTCAATAGGATTAGAACATTGTATTCTACACTATCTCATCACGGAAGGTTCTAAAGCGTTCTCAGTAAAAGAGCATGCTGTATGTTATTGGCATAATCCTAACAAAACTACCTTTCAAGCACCCACATTGTTTAGGTTTTTCTTTATTTCACCCACCACACAAATGCCAACATTACACATACACATCACACAAATAAACATATAGTGTATATTCATAGTTGTGCACATCTATACCTACCTATTTACAGACATATACTGTACGTACACATACATGCCGCCCCCTCAACCTCAATAATCCAATTAATACAATAATTGTAACATTTAATTGTGCATGTGTGTGCCCAAGGCTATACCCGAACGCCTAAAAGTCAATTCAATTTTTCGCCCACGTTGCTTGGCTTTTTTTTTTTCTGTTCAAGCCCACGCATTGTTTCCATGGTCAAAGAGAAGACACTCACGTGAAGATGTCATTCACTTGCTTTTATATGTGTTTATTTTTCTTCTCACTCAAACCAAACACGACTCCCCAACGCGTCCTAATTCCCCTTGCGTTCGGCCATTAGTCTGTCTGGCACTCAGGTTAGCCACATCTGTGTTTAGTGTTGAGGCTTGGGAGACATGAAAGCATGTTGCCTCTCGCTCAAACACACACTGACACAAACACACACACACACGGAAGCCTTGTACTGTTGCCTGCACTTTAATCATCAGAACCAGAGTGCTCCATGGTAAGCTTTTTTCCTCATCCCTTCACAGGTCACAGTTCAAGATATTCCCACTGCTAGCTGTTACTCTCTGACTGATCCACACATCATTACATTCGATGGCAGGTAGGTAACCTGGGCCTTCTGTTTAGCACGCTGTGACCGCCAGGGTTTCCAGAGGACGCATAATAGCCTTTGAGCCTTAGATCCAGACTTGAGACAAAGCAGCCACTTCATGTATCCTGTGCCTTTCTTTAATAATACAGTTAAATAATATGGTTGTTCAAATATACTTATGTTGAATCACATAAATAATAAAGAGCCACCTCCTGACAACTGAACAGTTTTTTTGTAATCAACTAGTCTCTTTGAGGTCACTACCAGAGAGTTTGTTAAAGCTGATATATGAAAGTAACACACACACTAACCACATATACAAATATTAAATACATATTTATTTGAAAATACTTAATCAGGTTTTTTCAAAGGGAACCATTCCATAATCTTTGTAATGCATAGAAAGTTTGCCTGTGAATATCTTTTCAATAATTGCTAAACTTTTGTCACGCACATACATCTTATGTACCTGTCATGAAAGCACCCGCATTGCTTTTATTTATTAAAATGTGTTTTATATGATAACTGTCGAAAGTAGACATTGACATTACTTTTCTTACACCCGCAGGTAAAAAAAAAAAAAACTATGGTATGATCACTGAATTTACTGTGCATCTCGCCAGCAGTTTCACACGCACGACGTAGAAAACAAACCGTCATATTAGGTGTAGATGTGACTGGTTATCATCGCTGATCACTTTCTCGACAAATCCCATCCTTTCAGACGATATGAGAACCAGCAGACGGGCACCTTCGTTCTCTACAGGAGCCTCCGACGAACGTTCGAGGTCCAGGCTCGTCAGTGGGACTGTGGCAGCCGCCATTATCCTGTGGCCTGCAACTGTGGAGTGGTGGCCAGGGACGGAAACCAGGTTGACTCAGTGATTTATTCACTCAATTCGTCATTGCTAAAACAACTATTGCTATCAACAATAGCGACGATGATACAAAAAGACTGTTTACAACCTCGGGAGTTGCACGCAAGCGAGAAAAGTTGCTTGGCAAACAAAAACCGCTACGACGTTGTTGTATGGCCCGTGGCGGTTTAGGATATTAACGACTGAGGGCAGCAATATAATCCTACGCTTGTTTTTGTGTCGTGGGCCTCTAGGTGGTCACTCTGGACATGTGCAACGGTCAGCTGCAGGAGACCCGACCCCGGCTGTCTCTGAAGAACCTAGGTGGAGATAACTTTGGATCCGGTAGAAGCAGCCAGAGCCGAATCCAAATCCATGAATCTCACCAGGAGAGAAAAATCACAGTAGGTTTTAATTAAAGTCATCGCCATCACCGAATGTGGTCCTCTATAGCTAATTTGCATATTTTAATTGTAGTCGTTTAGCAGATGCTCTTATCCAGAGTGACTTACAGTAATGAGTGCATGTATTTTCCTGCTAAGCACTCATGGGAGTCAGTCCCACAACCCTAGTGGTTCCTGCATTACGCTCAACTAGCTGAGCAACACAGGAGCAACCTGGTTGGTAAAGTCAGAATAGCGAGTTCGATTCCTGGAAATACCAATATGTACGGAGAGCTGTGCCTCTGAGGCGTTGGATTAAAGTGTTTAATACTTTTCAAGTTGTGTGATATTATATGGTAGAATGTGTCGTGTCCTCTCTCACTGTATAGATAGGTTGGGTAGTTATGGGAGACCACTGAGACGACTACTGACTTCTAAAACTACATGACTACATAAAACACCTTTGTACTGTAGGTTTATTCTGCAGCAGTGTGTTGAATCACACAACGAACCAACAAGGAAATGTGCTCCATTATAAGCTGTAGGAATTGCCTTGTAAGTGTAACATCTTCCTGAATCTTCCCCTCCTAGTTTATTTTTCCTTCCGGGGCCTTCGTAAGGGCCGACGTCAGTGATTGGGGTATGAGCCTGTCAATCAGAGCTCCCAGTGCAGACTACAGAAGCACCGCCGGGCTCTGTGGGACGTTTGACCGGAACTCTCACAACGACTTCCACAGCTCGGACGGCGCCAGCTACGCGAGCACCGACCACGAACGCTTCGTGGAGGAATGGAGGTAACAGCCGTCTTCCGGTTTGTTCCGCGAGCTGGTTTCCAACTATTCAGTGAACATTCCCCCACCTCTGTCATTCTGGTCATTTCAAGGCTTACTAAAGAGCTCATTTTGTGGATGCGTATCCCTCTGTTCCCTCAGGCTCGCCCCGGGGGAGAGCTTGTTTGACACCACGCCACCTGCGACGGAGGAGGAGGCGCTTCGGGCTTTCTGCCGCTGCCAGGAGGGTTACAGCATGTCTCTGCATCAGGCCACGGGTCACGCAGGAGACCGCCGCTATGACTTCAACCCGGCGTCGCTCCGCCACCACACGCCGTGTCATTCTCACGACAATGTGGATCACACCTCCGTCTTCCCCTTCCTGGACACCACCTCGGACCACGTCAGGAGCTCTGACCCGCCGGGCGGCCGGGGACCGCCCGCTCCGAACAGCCCGGGGAGACCCGGGGAGACGCACGAGCAGCCTAGTTCCAGGACCGGGGAGTATCGAGACCGTAGCGCTGAGAGGGAGTGGGACAGGGAGCTCAGTATTGACTCCCTCGTTGCCGTGGACGACCGCGGGCGAAGGACGAGGAGACAGGTTTGTATCCTTTTTCATCCTAACCCTTTTTGAATATGCCCGTTTCCTTGAGGTTCTAAAAAAAACGCAATGATTTTTTTTTCTGATTATTGCTAGGCCCTGTACGAGTTCCAGCCCATGTTCACCTCTCAGTCCCTGAGCCAAACCCACCTGGAGAGCTTGGCCTATTTCTTTCCAGAGGACCACCAGCTGCCAGCAGAGAGGCCGGCGGCAAGGCCGGTTTGGCCCACCCCCAGCGGACTGACCTCCGCCAAGGCCCTGGAGGTGTGCCAGCTGGCCCTGGGGAACTCCACAGTGGGCGCCATGTGTAGAGGACTGCTGGGCCGGAGGCTGGACGAGGCGGTGGACCTCTGCATCCTGGACCTGCAGCTCAAGGTATTACTGGTCGTATTGCTGTTTTTCTTGTTGCGGAAGCTGTCGTTGTTGCCCCCGTAGGTTCGGTCCATTCCATCCGCCAGTTTGTAATTCGATAGGCATACGCGAGTTATAGACCGCCCTTCGGAATTCAATTAGGATTGGCCGCCACGCCACGAGTGTAATTGAAATGAAACTTGTTATTGGAGGATGACCTATCCTGGGAGGAGGCTCTGGTTTCACACCTGGAGAACGAGTGCGAGAGGAGACTCCTGGAGAACCGCACCCAGAGGGCCCTGCTGCTCTCCGGGCCCACGGGCGGGGCTGCGGAGGCGGACGGGACGGTGTGGACGATTCTCGCTGCGCTGCGCTGTCCCAACGTCTGCAGCGGGAACGGTCGGTGTACAGAGAGGGGGTGTCAATGCTTCCCTGGCTACAGCTACTACGACTGCAGCCTGGCCATCGGTGAGTATGACGGCCTGTGGCTTAGCGGGTTGTTTGTTGGAACTGTAATGCGCTGGTTGAATCCTTGAGCAAGACGAGTGAAAAGGAATCCCTTCATGCCCTGAAGCAAGACTCTGGAGTCTTCTAAATGACTCTGGATGACGGGACAGGCGTTGGGCATGTTTTATTGCCTGGTAGGTGTGTGGCAGTCTATCCATGACCTCTCTGTCTGAGTTGTGTGATTTGTTAAGACTACCACTGACCTGGGATCATGGTTGTATTGGGGGTGCAGCCCATTGTTTATCTGATCCAAACGGGGGGGGGGGTCACCTTGTCTATGTCATGAGGGTAGCAGTGTCTTACTTAATTCATCAAGTAAATGTCACCGACATCAAGAGTTTAATAGCACTTATAACAGTGACGGTAAACTGATGTACTGTACGCAGATTCACACGGACTCTTTCTGAATGTTAAACTTTTTCTGGCAGGTGCAATAAAAGGGTTTGGTGCTTCATGGTAATGTACTTGAACATGACCTCCTGATGCTATGACTGTGTCTGCCTGGCCGTGTATTTATTACAGCTGTCTCCGAGGACTGACTTACCGCATTCTCATGGAGTCGTAGTGAAGGACAGGCGGGTGTCTCATCACATCATACATAATGTACACATGAGGACCCTGGAATCTGTTCATCTTACATTTGATTTTGTGTGGGCGTGTCCTAGATTGTCGACTGTTTCTAGTTGGTTCTTCCGAATGTTCAACTCTCATGGTCACTCCAGTGGTGCCTCGCTCCCGTCCTTGATCCTTAAAGCATCACTTCATTTCCTCTCCTCACTCTCCTTTCACTTGTTTCCTCTCGTTCCCTGTCTCCCCGTCTTCTCTCGTCCTTCTCTCCTCATTCATCCCTCCATCTCCCCCGTTCTCCTTCTGTCATCTGTCTCTCCTCATTCATCCCTCTATCTCCCCCGTTTTCCTTCTCTCATCTGTCTCTCCTCATTCATCCCTCTATCTCCCCCGTTCTCCTTCTCTCATCCGTCTCTCCTCATTCATCCCTCCATCTCCCCCGTTCTCCTTCTCTCATCTGTCTCTCCTCATTCATCCCTCTATCTCCCCCGTTCTCCTTCTCTCATCTGTCTCTCCTCATTCATCCCTCTATCTCCCCCGTTCTCCTTCTCTCATCTGTCTCTCCTCATTCATCTCCCCGTTCTCCATTTCTTCCCCTTACTCTTCTTTCATCGTTCTCTCACTTTGCTTCCTTCCCTTTCTCTTCTCTTCCCACCCTTCTCTAATCCCTCTGGTCACATATCATCCCTGAATCCCCTCACACTCATTTCATTCCCCTCTCCTCCATCTCCTGTCATCCGTACCTCTTTCTTCTAATCCCTCTCATCCCAACCCTCTCCACTCCACCCCCCCCCCCCTTCTCATCCCTCTATGATGTCTTAACCCCATGAACCCACTCTCCTCTCGTACCTCTCCCCCTGTCATCCCTCTATCCTATCCTTTCATCTCACCCCACTCTCCCCTTTCCCCTCATCCCTCTTTTCAGATCAGCCCGTGGAGTTGACAGACCTGGAGAACGGTGGTCTGTGTGACATCAGGACGGAAGATTGTCACAGCGTGCGTGTGTTTGGGCTTGGTTTCATCGATTCTCCTCACCTAGACTGTCTCCTCACACGACTGGCGGTGAGAGTTAACTCCTACAATCGCCATCATTCAAGGACAAAACCAATAGAGGTTTTCTAAACAACAGGGTTTTGCTGTACTGAACCGCGGAATGTTTCTATATTAAGTTTAGTCTGGAGGTAAGGAGGGGCAGTTCTCTCTGCTGCTTCATAAACAACCACCAGTGTCTCGTAGTGAATGTGGGCGTTAACTCTTAACTCAGTGGGATGTTCAGAGTGCGGGCGACTTGGGAGGAACTCGAGAGGTTGATCATCAATGGCGGCTGCAGCGTCCTGGATAAGTTGCACTGTCTCCATGACACAAACAGGGATCTCATGCAACAGATTATTAGTAGTCTTAACAAGATAGGACTACCGCCTGAATTAGGACAGTCATTGGTTTCTGTGTAGGGCAAGTCCACCGCAGGGACGTGGTAGAGAGTATCAAACCGCAGGGGCGAGTCACGGCCTAGAATGGCAGAGAATGGCGTTGGGTCGTCCACGGCCATCCCCAGGTGTGGAGGTAACCGTTACAGAACTAGGTCTCAGCCACTCTATTCCAGACTCTCCAAAACGTATACATGAAAATCCCACGTAGTATTACCATGGCGACCTGGTTCTCTCTTCTAGCGCGTGAACTCAGAGTGGGTTCCTGGCGAGAAGCAGAGGAGCAGTGCCACCTTCCTGAGCTCCAAGGCTCTAGACTGTTCCGTCCCCTCGCTGAACAGCCTGTCTCCTAGCCATGCAGCGGACCTTGCAGCAGATGACAAGCCGTACACACGCTGGGAAGTGAAGGTATTGTATATACCGCAGATTGAACCGCCCCCTGTCGGGAAGGGTTCTACACTTTCTTGTCTCGAAGGCCACCGCGCGGAAACATTTCCCATGGACATTTTAGTAAAACACATGCCGTGTTGATTTGGATTTCAGCTCAGCGGTCGTGTGGACTGAAACATAATTTCCTTGTTAGTTTTTCAAAGTCAATTTAAAGTGTGCCCCTGTTCTTACACTTCCTGCCAGGTAAATACGGCGTATATATCATGTTTCACCGGGTCCCTGTGAGGTTTGACATCGCTGTTTGTTTACTGCCGCATTAGAAGACATTAGCATAAATCTCCATGTGGAAGACAGAGCCGTGGGGCATCACTTCCAACCCCCAAGGTTAGCCCAAAGTCAGGCTGCCTGCTCAAATGGATTAGAGGTCTATGGCGCGAAGAATGAGCCCAATATTACTAACCTCACCACTGTCACTGACATTCATCTACAGGGCATCAGGAGGGATCAGTCCCTTAGGAGTGTGTGATTTATACTGGTATTGGATGATGTGAAAAGCGTGCCAAAGCTTTTTTTTGTTTTTCTACTAACTAACTCTTCAAAACAGATTCATGTTAAACGATTACTTGGCATATAATTCCTACGAAGTGTCCGTCTTAATCAAGCTCAGGACATGAAATCTGTCCCGTGTGACATGGGTGTCTTGAAATCCATTGGCTGGATGGTCACAGGGGTCCTCCTTCCTCTCAGGTGACCAATGACGGCTCTCGGTACAGCGAGCCCAAGGTGCTGACTATCTATGACAGTGTGTGCCAGGTGTGTGAGACAGGCCCTTCCGGACTCTGTAAGTTAAAGGTGAGGCTGCCAGTACACCACACACACACACCACATACCACACACACACCCTCATATATCCTGTATAAAAAAACAATTGGTCTTTTGCGGTGGAAAAGTATTCAAGGTTATTTGTAGGAAAGGAAATATGATGTATCTTAGGGTTTCTGGGCAGCTGTTGTTCAGCAAGTTATCTGACATGTTTTTCAAGTGTTGTGAATGTTCACTCTGGGGGGTTCTGTTCTGTTAGAGTGATCTGAGTCCTGGCACATCATCTCTCCCTCTCTGTGATGACAAAACCAGGTGCTTCCTGTGATCACAGATGTTCTGAAACACAGATGTAATGAAAGACATCCTCAAACACAGCATACAGTACACACACACACACTAGGACAGAGACATACACACACGTGGACAGAGACACACACACTACGACAGAGGCATACACACACACATGGACACACATACAAACACACAGGACTTCTGTATCTTCGCTGCCAGTTATGTTGTAATCAGATTTCATTACCTTGGGAAGAGAGGGATTTGTTTCTGTTCGTTTTTGGTTACTTTCCTGCTGGTCTCTTCTTTAATGGCTCAGACATGAACTAGCGATGAAAATGGAAGAAGTGGATGTTGTCTAACACGTTCAATGTATTTGCCTTATATACTGAAAGCAGTTTCATAATACATATCACTTTTATTCCTATTGATTTCTTCTTTCCTAAATATCTGTTTTATAATAAGTACTGAAAACAACATCTTTGTAACTCAAGTAACAGTCACGCTAACTCTAGTAACAGGTAACTCTAATAACGGTCACGCTAACTCTTGTAACAGGTAACTCTAGTAACAGTCACGCTAACTCTTGTGACAGGTAACTCTAGTAACAGTCACGCTAACTCTTGTAACAGGTAACTCTAGTAACTGTCTCTCTCTCCCCGTCTCTCTCGGCCTGTGTGTGTCTGTTTCTCTGTCCGTCTCTTTGTCTGTCAGGATAAAACGTGTACTATAGACGGGCTGTGTTTTGCTGAAGGAGAATCCAGTCCTGCCAGTCTTTGCCTCCTCTGTGACCCCAGCACATCCAGGTTCACCTGGTCGGTCAACCAAGGTAAATCCAATTAGTCTCAATGCATTTGGCCACATTGACAATTACTGATGGACCCAAATACGGTTAAAAGGCTTCAAACTTGAACCCGATTGGACAGCTAGGGTGTTGTCCAGAATGTAACATGTGAAAAAGTGTTCATTGTGTTCACTCTCCACTCCCCCTTGAACCACCAATTAAATGAGAATATCAGAGACCCCCCCCCCCCTCCAACCTGGTTCATCCAAAGAGGTTTGAGGAGGCGGATGGTAAGGAGGGAGGGAAGTCAGTGCCTTGAGGAATGAGGGTGAGGAGCAGCGTCCTTGCCACAGTCATTCATTTTCACCTGGAGGGGGGTCACAGTGTGCCCGCTGGCACCGCCTAACAGAAGGAGAACACGCACCACCACCTCCTCCTGAGGTATATTTACAGCCTGGCTGCCTGGATTTAGCACACCCACACGCACCAACCCACGGCTACACCCACCCACACGCACCCACCCACGTCTACACCCACCCACACGCATCCACCCACGGCTACACCCACCCACACGCACCAACCCACGGCTACACCCACCCACACGCACCCACCCACGGCTACACCCACCCACACGGGCCCACCCACGGCTACAGATGTTTCCCAGATTCTTTGCCCCCGCGTGCTTCACTTCATTAGCGCTGCCTAATATGAATTAATAATGGATGGAGTCAGACGAGGTAGATGGTGATTGGCACAGAGCACTCCTGATGGAGCACGGGGCTTTGTGGTTTTATGACTTCAGTCAGAAGGAGTAATTCACTCCTGGTTGAGTTATAGGCGGGGAAGTTTCATTTATGGGCAGATTTCCCTGTGGAAGGTTATGTTGTTGTATTTGTGCTCGCATGGATGGAGGGAAGCACAGAAGCTGGCCAAGACGCGTGCACGGACACACTCCCAAGCGCCGACACACACACACACACACACACTGTGTCCCTGCAGCCTGTCTCTGTGTTAGTGTGTCTGTCACCGGGCCTCAGCCCTCACACCGTGGCCTGCCCGCCGGCTCACATTACCAGTGTCGTCAGTCTCTGTCCCGGCGTCAGATCAAAGGAGGCCGGGCCATCTGTACAAGCTCTGTTTCAATACCTGTCAGGACCCGTCTGACAGCCCTGCCTAACAGCACTCAGCCCCGCACGGGCTGTCTTCACGTCGCCGAGGCAATTGTGCCCCTCCTCGTGGCGCCCCCCTCCATTCCTCCCCCGTGCGTCCCAGCGCTCAGGGTCCGTGCTGCTGCCCGCGGGTAGTTCAGGACACCAGGCCGGCCCCGGCTCCCCGGCGTGTCTGGAAGTACAGCCCGAGCACAACAAGGACTAGCAGTGGTGACCCGGCGTGGAGAGAAATACACCGCGCCTTTTCCTCTGTCTTACGTGCTCTTTGCTGTTGCTTTACTCCCTCTCTCTCCCTCTCTGTTTCTCCCCCCCATGTCTCCCACATCCCCAGGCAACCAACCCCCAACCCTGCACCAGCCGCACGAAGGCCTCAGCACCTTTGCCGGGGAAAACTTTGTGTTCCAGTTCACAGCGGTGGACCCCGAGGGCTCCGCGCTCCTCTTCCTCCTGGAGGAGGGCCCTGTCGACGCCACGCTGTCCCCTGGGGGCCTCCTCCTCTGGAAGGTCCGTCGGACGGGAGCGCTCGGGAGCACGCGGCGGAGCTTCAGGTTCACCCTGTCGGACGAGTGCAATGCCCAGAGCAGCTACACTGTGGAGGTGACTGATGTGACACGGGCTCGGTCTTAAGAGGCAGGATGGGAGGGGGAGGGGAGGGGGAGGAGGGGAGGAGGAGGGGAGACAGCCGTAAGGAACAAGTGACAGAGGAGGGAGAGAGGGGGGGACTTGTAAACAATTTGTGGAGCTCACACAGCTCCCTCCCTCCTGGCCGGAACGCAAACCACCACTTAGCCTCCAAAGTCTGAAAACAGACCCGAGCAGACGTCCGTCAACACAGGCATTCATCACGTATGTGTCTTGCACCAGTCCACTGCTCCACTCTAGTCCTCGCTGACGTGACGTGTACATTTGCTCACAGCTGGAGAGAAGACTGGCCATCATTGGATGTGAGGGTGACATCCTTTGGCTCTCCCGATCATGTGGTCAACGTCTAAACTAAAGATGGGAAACAGAGGAACAGTATCCACTGCAATGAAACTGGGCACAACAGTATCCACTGCAGTGAAACTGGGCACAACAGTATCCACTGCAGTGAAACTGGGCACAACAGTATCCACTGCAGTGAAACGGGGCACAACAGTATCCACTGCAGTGAAACTGGGCACAACAGTATCCACTGCAGTGAAACTGGGCACAACAGTATCCACTGCAGTGAAACTGGGCACAACAGTATCCACTGCAGTGAAACTGGGTACAACAGTATCCACTGCAGTGAAACGGGGTACAACAGCATACAGTGCAGTGAAGCAGACCCAGTTTTTGCCATCATACACACAATGCCCAATAATTTGTTTCAATTTCTCGAAAGTACACTGCCATATCGCTGAAATATTTTCTTCAAGGTTCTCTCTGTATTTTGCTAAGTCCTGACCAGTCTCCCTGTGTTCCTGCTGCTGAGAAACACTGCATTAGCATGATGCTCTCGCTACATGCTCTACCGTAGGGATGGTGTTAGCCAGATGAGCTTGACATTCAGGCCATATAGTTAGATTTCTTTGGTCTCATCTGAGAATATTTCACATGCCATTAGTCAGGAGTGGCTTCTGTCCACCCACTCTACCATAAATGTCAGACTGATGGAGTGCTGTACAGATGGTTGTCCTTCTGGAAGGTTCTCCCATCACTGTTGAGAACCGCTGAAGCTCTGTAAAAGAGGCCATTGAGTTTTTGTTCAACTCCCTCACCAAGGCCCTTCTTGACTGGTCGCTTAGTTTGTCCAGATGTCCAACTCTATTAGACAATGATAGAGCCCAATGTGTTCCTGGGAAATGTCAAAGTTTTTGCATATTTTTATAACCTTTTCCAGAGTTCCTTTGACTTCATTGCTTACTTTTTGCACCGTGTATTGTCATGTTAATTCATCAGAATTGGCCACAGGTGGACTCCACAAAAATGGTCTGACTGCTTACATAGATTAAATAGTTCGGTTTTGAAATGAGAAACAAATTTTAAAACAACTGTTTCCACTTTGACATTATAGTGTATCAAGTGTACATTGATGTAAAAAATCTATAATTAACAAATTAGAAATGATTAGGATAACAACAACATGTGATAAAAGTGGCCTGAACACTCTGTATGTCTTCTAGATCATTAGAGGTCAGCTGTGGCTTGGTTAAGATGTTATGTTAATAGTCAAGTCGGAAGCAGATGGTTGGTTTTGAGAGTTACGTAAATTCACAATGAGTATGTGGTTCATTATTAGGCGAGTGAACAGTTGAGTATCTGGGAAAAGTGAAACCAGCCATGTGCTCTCAAAGAAGACCATATGATGCTAGTCTCTGGCTATAACTGCATTTAATTGGCGATGTTGAAAGTCCTACTGTAGATTGTATTTTAGAATGTGAGTCAAGGTTTCAAACAGCTGTCACATGGCACCTTGTTTGAAGGAATTGATTTATATATTCTACCTCTGTCAAACATTCTTTTCATCCTTTTTGTATGTATTGATCATGTGTGCACCATGTGTCTGTCTGTCTGTGCATCTGTCTGTCTGTGTGTATGTCTGTGCATCTATATGTCTGTCTGTGCATCTATCTGTCTGTCTGTGCATCTGTCTGTCTGTATCTTTCTGTCCGTCCATCTGTCTGTGCATCTATCTGTATGTACGTCTGTCTATGTGCCTGTGCATCTGTCCCTGTGTCTGTCTATCTGTCTGTGTCTGTCTCCGTGTCTGTCTCCGTGTCTGTCTCCGTGTCTGTCTCCGTGTCTGTCTCCGTGTCTGTCTCTCCAGGTGTCTGTGAAGCCCTGTGGGTGTGCCCCCGGCGAGACGTGTGTGACCAACGTGGCGTTTCCGGCGGGCAGTGGCGAGTACCTCTGCGTTTGTCCGGTAGGACGGGGCGGGGACACGTGTCAGGAGGGCGTGGTCGCCGGGGAATGTGTCCACTGTGGATGTCCCGCAGGCCTCCGAGGTAAGCCACAGTGACACACGCACACACAGCATGAGAGAGGCACACGTTCCAACTGGCGCTGCCACCAGTCCATTTTCCCTTCTCCGAGCGCCGGGAATAGAAGGAACGCGACGATAACATTAACGTTATTCAGCAGTGCCCGCGCCTGTTAGCGCCTGATGAAAACCCTGATTTGTTCAACAGTGGGGGCTGGTCTCCCCCCCTCCCCCTCCGGGGCGGTGGGGTTCTGTCTGCGTGTGTGTTTGTGTGTCAATCTGTGTGTGTAGAAAGTGTTGAAAGGTCAGGGTTGAGAAGAGGTTAGTTGAGGGGGGGGCAGACATTATGACTGTGTTTCTTACTGTAATAGGCTTCTAAGTGGGTGTGTTCCTGCGATGACTCTTCTTTTACCTGTTGTTCTGGGACCCATTGGCTCTATGTGGGTTGGTTTTTTAGAGTGAGATTGGCTGAGACCTTGGCTGTCTAATTTTGTATGTGTGTGTGTGTGTGTGTGTAAGAGAGAGAGAGAGCTTGGCTTAGACCTTGGCCGTCTATCATTGTGTATGTGTGTGATGAGAGAGAAAGAGAAGAGACCTTGGCTGTCATTCATGGCTGTTTGTGTTATAGGTCCTCTGTAGCTCCGATGGTAAGGCATGCCCTTTGGATTGCCATGAACAATGTATGGTCAGATGACTGTACCTAATGTTGAGTCTGTGGATACTAGATTGTGTATGTCATCATTAGTCGTGTTCGTGCCTGTTCCTGTCTGTGAGTGCGATGTCTGTTGTTGGGGTTATAGCTCTGTGTCGTCGGGTGTCTGTTGGTGTAATAAAGGCTTTGTGTGTGTGTGTGTGTGCGCGTGTGTGTGTAGGAACTACCTGTCTGGAGGATGTGAACGAGTGTGAGAAGATGCCCTGCTCCCCTGGAGTCCAGTGCTTCAACAGCTTTGGTTCCTACAGATGTGGGCTCTGCCCCCACGGCATGCTGGGAGATGGGATCACCTGCACAGGTAGGCGTGGTTAAGCCGTCAAACCGTTTTCACCCCGGAGTTTTACCGCGTGTTCCACCGCGGTCTTGTCTGCCTCTTCTGAGGCGATGATTGGAGATAAGAATCTGCTTTTAATTGGTTTAGAATGACATGATCGCAAAGGATGAAGCTGCATTTGCAGTGTACGGATCTGTGTAAAGATCAGAGCATTATTAACAAGAAGGTGTTCCAGCTCGTTATACCAGAATTCACACATCTGGATATCTCTACAGACTAATTGCCACTGGATTTCCAGCAGCTCTGCTGTCACATGTAGTCCGTTCAATCCCATGCTTCCCTATGACAACCAACCAGGGTGCATGATGGGAACCCCACACCAGGGTACGGCTCTCCATTCCATTTCTGTGTGTGTGTGGGTTTGAGTGTGTTGATGATTGTTGAGCAGAATGGCGGAGCCCTCCCCATGTGTGGGAGAACATAGAGGAGCGTTTCCTGACCCCATGACTCTGAAAGCTGCAGGAGCACCTCAACATCAACTAACTGCCAAAGGCCATTCGAACTGGGAGGTGGGAACCTGGGAGGTACAGAGGAGAGAGAGAGGGAGGCAATTAATGAGAAAGAGATGCCGGGATGGAGACGAGGGATGTGGAGGAAGTCAAGAGGCAGGGGGGTGGAGTTGTAGGGGGTTTGGAGGCAGGGGGAAGAGGCTGAGATATGGGGCAGGAGTCAGGGAGATGGAGGCAGGGAAATGGTGTCAGGGGGAAGGTGGCAGGTTCATGATCCGAGGTTAGTTTAGGGAGAGCGGAGTATGGAGTCAAGTGAGTACACCACAGTAGATCTTAATGTTAACCCTAAACATGACCTTATACTAATCCTAACCCCAATAGTGGAAGTTGAAGTTAACCCTAAACATGTCCTTATACTAATCCTAACCCCCAGAGTGGAAGTTGAAGTCAACCCTAAACATGTCCTTATACCAATTCTAATGCTAATTGAAATGTTTGCTCTAAACCTTATCAATAAGCCAAAAATAGATGTTTTCCTCATGGGGTAAAATGTCTTCCATGAAGTGTAATTTTCATTGCTTTGCTACACTAGTAAATTCTGTGGTCCTCACAAATATATTTAAACATGGACTCACAAACAGCCACACGCATAGGCGTTATATGCTGCAGACAACCATAGTATTTCATCTGTTTCGCCAACACTACTTCCCTCTTCCCCAAGCAGAATTCCTTTGTATCTTCTCGACTGGTATTTTCTCCCTCCTAGTGAGGAGTTTCGGCTGAGTGCTTTTCTGCTTTGCTTATTTCAGTTCCATGCTGGCTCTGCAGGAGCTACACTGTCAGGTTTATTTCGTTTGCCATTTCTCCCCTCTGCCATCATCCATCACACAGTCCTTCTATCCTCCGGCTTCGTGGGCTCTGCTTTGTTTCCTCTTTCCTTTTTTTTGTCCTTTCTCACAATTTTGCTGCTCGCAGATCTAACCATGAGCCGAGTGCGACGAAAGCGTTGTAAGAATGCCGATATCGAACCACGGACATTCCTTTTAAACGGCTGTGAGAATTCAAAGTGTCAAAGATTCCC
>JACXGK010003019.1:0-48614 GCA_016801125.1 Novumbra hubbsi | reverse complement strand
GGGTATGTAGGGAAGAGAGGGCATGGTGCTAGGGTATGTAGGTAGGTGAGGGCATGGTGCTAGGGTATGTAGGGAAGAGAGGGCATGGTGTTAGGGTATGTAGGGGGAGAGGGCATGGTGCTAGGGTATGTATGGAAGGGCTGCAGAGGATTAGGTTGATGGGGTAATGATGTGTGTTACGGCAAGTATGTTGAAAACATTGAATTAAGACTGTGCAGGGTAAGCATGTGCGGCAAAGACTGGAGACATGAAAGATAATGCATGTAAACATATGTCAACATTAACTGTAATGTAGACAGACATAGGAGGGATGTGAGAGTACATAGTATTGTTAGTGTTTGGATGCAGAGCATTGCTGAGTTGATTAGAGACATCGGCTTGTAAGTTAGGGCCATCGTGTTGGTTTCATAAGTGATTATGTGGCCCTCTGAGATGTTTGGTGACTCAGGGCTCTCTGGGCAAACAGCCACACTGAGACTATCATCTCATCCATCTGGACCGAGATCTGGAATAATCATTCCCCACTCCTCTGCATTACATTGCAACTGAACTCCAGCTCTGACTACATCTTACCCACCCCACTGATGTATCACAGCCTTCTACCATGCATCCGTCCACACTGCTCGACAGCTGCAATTCACACATCTACTCTTACTTTCCTGCATATAATATATATGCTTAGACACAAGATTCAGTTTATGATAAATATCATATTATTCTTTAGAATTGTACAGGTTCATTTCCGATGTAACATAAAAAGATGACATAATTAGGTGTGAATGTTTGCCCTCCCTTACTGGGATGAGCTGTTCGTCTTTTATCTGCTCTAGGTCTACACTTCAAATGTTGCTCTTTAAATGGCTTCCATTTACATTTGCAACAAAATATATTTTACACCTGTTTTCATGTGTGTGCCCATGTGTGTGTGTGTCTCTGTGTCTGTCTCTTTTTCTGTACCTTGCGGCACTTCAAAAGAGTTGCTCTCTCAGAAGCAGATTGCCCTCTTCAAGGTTAAAGCTGAGAGGGAATTTTGCATGATGGTCTCCTGGCAGCTGCATCCTTGCTTGCCCATATCTGTTTAGCCTTGAAGGGGCCAAAGGCATCGCTATGATTAACAATTTCTCCACAAACAATCCGCCATCAAAAGGTGATTCCAGTAATTAATTGGTTTGGTCAATTTCCACATGGTCTGTTCCAATAAAAATGAGTACAAACCAACTAAAAATATTGATCCCATCTGTTTGGTAATCATGTCTGCCCATGGAATAACACTAATAACATTACATTTTCTTAAACCAGCTGAACAAAACACATACATTTATTTCATACACATTATTGCAATTCCAAATGGCAATTATAATAGCAAGGATTATATACTGTATCTTACATACAGCATTCCATGTAAATGGGAACCTGAGCTCCCAAAGAAATAAAGATAATTTCCAATTGAAAAAATGTTCCTTATTATCCTAAAGATCTAAATTTGAGTACAGGATGTTTTTTTTAACCAATGTCGGTAAGAAACTGCATAATTTCTGGCCAATATGCAATAGCTGACCAAGTCTAAAATAAGACCTTTCAGTCAATCATATTTTATTGGCTTTTAAAAAGGGCTCTGAGAGCTTGTTTTCACACTTTTTACAGCAGTTTGTTTCAGTTTTGTCAGCATGTTTTTCAGTCTAGTAAGTATAGGGGGACAGGCAACAGAATATCCATTTAGCATTTTAGGAAAAAATTTTGAATATCATGCGCTTTTCTGGGATGTATTAAATATATTTTACTGAAGCAAATGTTGATATGTTAATTATCATAATGATATATTGAAAAGTAAATCATGAAATGTTTGATGAAATTTCTTTCATGTGGAATTAGTATTTTGAGAATTGAGTATTTTGAGAAAAGTGTCTACTTTCCCCGAATATTCATGCAGTAACAGAAATAGCCACATAAAACATTCTAACGTCATTCAGTGTCCAAAAAGGTGGATTGGCATTATAGGTAGGTTGTCTCATTTGGTTATTTTTCTGAAAATGTTTGATGCAAATAAAATATATATACATATAAAGTATATATATATACTTACAATGTATCGTTTAATGCAGACACAAATACATTTATATATATAAATACATTTATATAAACCGACACATATAGGAAGTGAAAAAAATACTTAAGTGCTTGTCCTTACAGTATAAACCATCAGTTTGCACACGATTCTATGGTACTCTGCCTTCTGTGTATCGTTTAAATGACAACAAATGTGTTATGATATAGCTTCTTTATGTATACACGCACCGGCAGGTGTACACTACAGACACACATACACACATCAAATCTTGTATATCTTGTTCTCCATTTTTTGAGAAATCGAAGTTGTAATTTAAAACGCAAATGTAACGTCCATAGCACTGGAATCGTCCCTGTTTAACATACAATTGTTGTTTGTTGTGGTTGATTTACAGTGGACATCTAACAAGCCGATTTTGTCTAAACACCAAGTCAAAAAGAGCTGTCCACATCAAAGGTGCTGAATCGGTTGAAACGCTAGTTTCAAATACGATAACGCCAAACGTTAGGGGTGAAAACGATGAAAACAAAGTAGCTGATAGATTGTTTTTGAAAAATAACAACAACAAAAAACGTTTGATAGCGACACATGAAATTGCGAAAGGTCATATCTCATTAGAAAAAGATAAAAACGAATAGCTATTTTTGGTTTATATACCTGTTGCTCTGTCCACTATACTATTCTTTTACCCGACCCAAACATACACACACGGACACAGTAAATACATGTATCTTACCTTCAGCATTTAAGCATTTTATTGCTTAGACATAAGAAACATTTCGTCCTTCAATTCTCCATGGTTTCTGCCTCGCACATAAACAGGTTTGCCGGTAAGGACCGTTCAGATGTCGTACTATGTAGCCTAAATCATGAATTACCGCCAACCAAAATCACGTTCATCTCTCTTAAGCTTATCGTTTTCTGTCCCTGTGTCAAACTATCTCTCTTCCGTTGTTGGTCTGTTGCTAAGTCTCTTGCTATCTGAAGAAAGACGACTGCTGACTGCCGGTGTTGCTGCCATGTGTGTAGAGAGGTCCTGCCTCTTTAAAGAGCAGTTCACCCGACAGGTGGCCTGTCAATCTGTTGAACATCTGTGACGTCACGTTGAGGAAAACACTAGATTTTCGTAACAAAATTCCCTGAAACTTTAAAAAAATGACGCACCCCAACTAGACAATACATCTGTTTAGAGTGTTGGGTTATCAGTCAGCTTTATCCAGTTGGCAGCACCGCTGGAAGATACGAGTTAATGTCTTTGTATTTGAATGTCTTAGTGGGTATAAATGCATTTGAAAAATGCATTTTAGAGAACAATGCATTTAAAGAGAACGCAAGGATTGTTGTCAAATGCATTATAAAAAAAGCCTTACAATACAATTACATTACAATACAATTAATACATGACTGTTTTATTACAGCACTAAATGTGGGGGTCTGAAATACTGTATACATTTTAAATCAGCACAACCCAGTTCCTAGAGATCAATCAATTAAATCAAATGTATTTGTAAAGCCCTTTTTACATCAGTAGTTATCACCAAGTGCTTTTACAAAACACCCAGCCAGAAACCCCAAAGAGCAAACAACACCAATGTTAAAGCACTGTGGCTAGGAAAAACTCCCAAAACGTGCCGAAATTTAAAGAAACCTAGCGAAGAACCAGACTTGGAGTTGGTCCGCAGAGTGGCAAGTTTGAAACAGTAGAAAAGGAAAATGTAGAGAGTACATTCCTTCGATTTACAAGGATTTACACTGAAACAAACATGCGTAGATACCGATTAGCTTTATCTGGATCTACTACTAAACACTGACTCCAACATGTAATAATACTGGGATAGTATTTTCACAATACTGGTTAATGTTATATCGTTGCTCTGTAATGATGAGCCCTGTGTGTAAGGAGTGCTTAATGAAACCATTTACCTACTTTAGCGTTGAATAATAAAAGCCTGGACCCCAGGGAGGGGCTTGCGTGGTGTTTACACACTGTAGTTCATCGTGCTCCCTGACGATTCCAATCAGCCACACAGAGCTCCCAGGAGATAAGGGCTTTGCTACCTGCCATGAAAACCAAGCTCGGGTTCAAAGGTCACTGGACCAGATGTCCATACTCGGTATCAGTGCTTCAGCACACACACCTGTCTGCAAAGAGGATGGGTTTGCTTAGGCAGGGTCTGGGTAATTCATTGGGCTTCATGAGCGCAAACATCTGCTGATGTATTCTATATCTCCCCAGCCAACGAGAAAGCAGGATCACCCACCAGGTGCCTAACTTCCAGGTAACTGCCCTCAGTTAATGACATTTTCTTTGGTAGGGTGTAAAATCTCAAATAATGGTGATGCTCTCCAGCCATGCATGCATGCTGCAAAACCGTGACCATCATTTAGGACCTAACCAGAAATCTGTGGTCTCCTTGGGTATACCCATAACCTGCAGCACGTGAAGATACAACACGTGACTGCCTAATTTGATGACAACTGTTTTACATTGTGCATGAGTACACTACTCCCTCCAGCTGGCCCTTTTGTGCGTATAAGTTCCTGTTGAGGTCAGGTGTCAGTCTGTTCTCACTCTCGCCCACTCACAGTGCCGCCTGGCCACATAGTGCTCTGCTCTTCATTTAGAAAATGGAGAGAATAATTGATTGGCCAATCTCTATTCCATTTCTGCTCCTTCGCTCTGTACCTTGCTGTCCACGAAACTCTCATTAGTGGTCTCCTACTGTTCACCCCATACTCCAGCAGCAGCAGCTCTCCAAAAGAAAGTGTGAAAAAAGGTACAAGAAAAAGTTATGCAATTTAATCCATGTAGTAATGCAGTAGTGCACTGCAGAAAAATAACAATCTAACTACAGTGAGGAATAGTACTTAAGAAGTTGATAGTTCTTCCTGTTCAAGTTCATGTTGCTTTCAGTTTTACCATAGTATACAGACATTTATATAGACATTTATTCAGCCTTCAGCTTGACCAGATAATGTGATTCAGACTTGACTTGGATATTCAGTATACAAGACTATTTAACATTATATATTTATAATTAAAAGTAATATGAAAAATACTGACATGGAGAAATTCTAGAACAGCTAAAATATAAAGTGTGTTATTCAGAATAGCTCACCACATACGACGACACTAGTTTAAAGCAAACAACCTTGCACCACCAAGAGTCAGCCAATCTGTTAGGACACCCACACAAACCCACACAAACACATGGTCTCTCTCCCTCATTCTGCTCTCCTGTCTTTTCCCATCTCTCTCTATTTCTCCCGTCTCCCGATCTATTCCTGCTGAACACACTTAAAAGTTACCACTTAAACAGTGACCCCAATCAAATTTAGGTCCAAATGTTTCACACATTATTTACAGCTGTCATGGTGGCTACTGAAGTTCCCTAATTCAAAAAATCACAAAAACTCCATCGAACATAAATAAACATCTATTCCTTATGGCCCCTTACTACACACAATCACACATAACGTGAGTTGTTAGCGCTCTCCTTTCATTCTTGTTCTCTCTCTCTCTCCCTCCTTCGCTTGGCACATAGATATTTCCATGGCAACAGGCATTAGAGTAAAAAGCAAACAATATTTTCCTGAGCTGTTTTTCAGCCAGTGGCAGACTTTCGTCTTTGGTGTGCAGGCTGATTCTTGGCTGGCAATACAGGATGCGAGAGTTGAACAAGGCCCACAGATTGGGTGGGCAAAACACACAGAGACCGACACTTTTACTTGTGGCATACCTACAACAAATGATCAACTATTAAAAACAGCACACCCTTTAAAAAACAAGTATATATAAAGCATATCTTACAGTTCCAAATAGGGGTAATTTGACTTAGAGGGACCATGTTGATGCTATATATACAACCCTTATGCATAAATTCTGCTAGTAGATTTGATTTGCTGTAGGATTGGCTTAAATGGGTTTTTAAGCCTTTTACATTTCACTGTAATCTGCACCGTCAGAGCTAGTCTAATCCCTTACCAAAGTAAAACAGTAGGTGAGGTATTAATACGCCAAAGCCTTAACCAAAACAAACAACATCGTTGACAATTTCTCTGACCTTAAACCTGGGCCGAGTGTCTGCAATTTTTGCTGTCACCTTGTACTTGATTAATTACGTCACTAATGGGTTATGTTCTACCCTCTAGCTGCTTGTTTAGGTCTGAACTGGGAACCAATTTGATGGAAAAAACTAAAACCTGCAGACACTCGGCACAATTGGTTTGGCACCTTTGGTCTATAGGGTGAAGAAGGCTAAGAGATTCATTGCAAGATGGCATAGAAAATAGATTTTTCTGTATAGTCAACAATAAGCCTGATTGACGTGCCCTTTGGCAAACAAGTGTCTCATACTAGGTCTCCCTATTGTCTGAAAAGGAATAAGAGATACATTGCAATATGCTAATAAATGCCTTCAAAACTCTTCTACTAAACCATACAACAGATTCACTTGCTTGTAGATTTCCGTACTCTTGGCCAAACTTCTCAACCAAGTTGAAAATAATGGTTTGATGTGTAAAAAATTGGCTGAATAATGCCATGACAAAAAAATCTTTGTGCTGTTTGTATCTCTTTGCCACACACACATAGACTTAGTGAAACATTAAAAGTACATATATTTGCAGTGTTTTACCTCTGTGTTTTCCATTGGCTGTGTTTTTGTTTATGTCCTTAGAGAGTGGATTGATGCTACAGAAGTCTGTATGACCAAACACATACAGACACGAATGTTTCCTAACAGACTCCATGGTCATGTCTGTGTCACAACTCAAAGTCTTTTGTGAAAATTTTTATTTTATAATGAAAATATAGACCACCTATGCCTACCACACAGATACCCAGACCAGATTCCTCCATAGGGGGCGCCACAGGCCACGCCCAAATTTAGTTTTGTACAATGATGCCATTTAGCCTTTGATTGACCTAGAACCGAAATGTTATTCTGTACATGACTCATTCCCCAGGAGGTACAAAACTGCCTCAAGAACCTATTATGCCTATCAAAATGTACTTAAAAACATCTGATTGACCTGGCAATCAGCACACACGTGTCTTATACATGTCCCCTTATAGGGTATTCACAGCTAAGTGATGAAATACAACATGGTGGACAAAATGGCTGACCAGTGTAAACATTATTGATGCATAAACTACATTTGTGAATACCATTATAGAACAATGAAAATATTGAGCACCACAGACCTACCGCACTGACCCTGAACTGTTGGATTTTGTTGTACAGTAAAAATGTCATGAAACCTATAAAAATTGAATTAAAATCAACAACAAATCTGACTGACCTGGTCAATGGCACACATGCCTCTTTTACATGTCTCTCTATGTTAAAAGCTAAGAAATATATACATATATACATTTCTCGCAATACGTGTTATTGGCTAAGAGATTAAATACAAGATGGCGGACAAAATGGCTGACCAGTGTAAAAATAATTGATGCATAAAGGCCATGTGTATATTACGCATAATGAAAATATAGACTATGTACCCTACAACGCATTTACTCGACCTCATTCCTCCACAGGGGGCGCCAAAGGCCACGCTTTAATGTATTTTTCCCAAATTGATGCCATTTCCCCTCCGATTGACCTAGAATGCAGATATTGTTTTGTACATGCATCATTTTTGCAAGAGGTACAATAAGAGAACATATTATCTCTGCCATCTTGGATTATTTTTTTACATGAACATTTAATGAAAACCATAAAAGTATAATTAAAATCAACAATAACTCTAATGTACCTTGTTAGCGGCATACATGGGTCTTATCAATGTTAATAGCTAAAAGAAATAATACAAGGTGGCATACCACATGGCTGACCAGATTAAAAATATATTCAAGTTTTTACCTGGGATTATTTCTGCTGCTATTGCTTACAAAAATGTATTGGCTGATTCCCCATTCTCAGAATGTCAGGAAGACACTATCCCATGGTTGCAACAATATTTTTACCTGTAATTGATTTTGAGATTTTATAAAAAACTTGACAACACATAATGAATTTTAGAATCTTTAATTAAATGAATGACATTTATAATGAAACTTTATTTTGTGAATTATTTTGCTGAATAGTTCCATCCTCTGTACAAAAATCACTGAAAAGATGTAACTATAAGTCAGATTGACATAATATATAACATATACATATATATTTATATAAATAAATTCATTGTCACCATGTTTCAAAAGACTACCAATAACTAAAAGTTGTAACATGTCAAACTGACAGAATGAGAGCCTTATCCTTGTGGACTCCTCCTGTGGGCGTGTGCCGTGACACAATGACAGCTCTGTGGACAAGGAGGCTTGTGGATGCACTGTCAGGATAATGCCATTTCAATTGAGCTGTTCCTAACCTGCGAAAATAAGCAATATTAAAAAGAGCTGAATATAATGTTAATTATACCTCATTTATTTTAAGATGAAACAGCCAAAAGTGAAAAAAGTTATCTAAAAAATATTTAGGTTGTTCCTAATAAAAAACAAATAATAGACGAATGGTTAAATTACAATTATTTAGAGACCTCCAAAAACATTTGTTGCATGTGGGGGCTCATATCTCTCAGGGGGTCTCAGAACCCCCTTGGCCTGATGTCATCTGCAAACTGCTGTTACTGTAACCTGAGGCTGCTGTGCTAAAATAGAAAGAAACCATGATCGCAGTGGAATATTTCTCTTTCTTCCCTGGGGTTTTCACTGCTGAAACTACATTATATTCCTTTTGAGTTGGGCATGGCATTTTACATTTTAAAATAAATCTGAACATACAGTACCATTTACTCAAGAAACTTAAAAAAATTTCACTCTGTAAAAGCCAAAACAATTTTTATTCATTCATATTCAACACAATTTGGTAAGGATGTAATGAGTCACATAGTTGATGTCTGAATAAGGCATTCATCAAAATGTCAGACAGTTTTTACTGCTTTTTAGATAAAAAAAATATTATATAAACTCATGTGCTTTTAGGCATCGAAAGTAACAAGTTGAGCCATGTCCATCACAGATTTCAACTGTACCTGCTTGTCAATTCCCATCGTAATTAGCCTTTTATCCAATGGCCTGGCCCACCACCACCATATCTAAACAATGCTAGAGGAACCACTTACCAGAATGCTGCCATCCCTCCTACACCCCTGCCTCATCCATCCTCCATCCTCCCTCCTAAACCCCTGCCTCCTCCATCCTCCCTCCTAAACCCCTGCCTCCTCCATCCTCCCTCCTAAACCCCTGCCTCCTCCATCCTCCCTCCTAAACCGCTGCCTCCTCCATCCTCCATCCTCCCTCCTAAACCCCTGCCTCCTCCATCCTCCCTTCAGCCTTCCTCATAGCTCCCTGCAAAACAAAGGAGCTTTTCACAGATGAGAGGCAGATGAGAGCCACCAAATGGAGCTCAAGTAGGCCCCGGTCTTCCCCTTCCCTCTCTGGATAGCATGCGCACCCTGCTCTCCCTGGTCTCCCTCTGTCATCCACAGGACTAGCCCATCTCCATAATACATCTCAGGCTTCTGCTAAAAGCTGGAACGAGCAAGAATGGTCTAATTGGATCTCAAGAAAAAAACTAATGTATCATAGTCAGGAAAACAAAGGGCTGAATGTGTGTACCCTCCAAGCAGCATGGCCAGACAGGGATACAGCCGAATCGTGAAGCCCCTATTAAAGAGGATACAGTGTACATACGCTAATGTTCACTAAGAAACTCTAATGTTCTTTCCCTTATTTTTCTGGGGTCTGTTTTTAGGTTGGCCTATACTGTAACAGGCTGCAATCAAAGAAAATGATAAGGTGTATAGAGTGGCCATGCATGGAACAGGGATAATTGGTGTAAGACCCATTATGTTGCACTCAAGGCCAGGCGTTCAGTCCTCCCCACAGCTTTTAGCCATTTTCACTATTTTTGGTGCTCCCTATACACGGGTCCATCGACCCTAAAGCAAAGAGAATCACAGAACCAGAGCACTAAATCATTTTCTTCATGTCATAAAAAATAAACCCAACATTATTAACCAATGTTTTTTCTTCCACTCTTCTGGCAAGGCTTTCTACAAGATTTTGGAGGGTGTCTGTTGGAATTTTGGCCCATTCTTCAAGAAGAGCATTGGTGAGGTCAGACACTGATTTTGGACCACAGGCCCTGGCTTGCAATCCTTGTGCTAGTTCATCCACAGGGTTGAGGTCCGGGCTCTGTGCGGGCCAGTCAAGTTCTTCCACACCAAACTCCTCCAACCATGCCTTTATGGACCTTGTTTTGTGCACTGGGGCCGTCCTATGTTGAGCGTTGACTGGCAGAGCCATTGAAAAAAATTAAAATGGATTGAGCTAGCCATAATCTGTTTCTGCAGGTTCCATGTGTGGCAGTATTGAATGTGATCATGCCCAAAAATAGTCACATACAATGTGTTTTCATGTACAATATCAGGGAAGCCAAAGACTATATATGTAATGTTAGGACCTGTGGGGTTTAGGTGTAGATGACACAAGTAATCTGCACGATATCTAGTGGCCAACCAACAGGGCTTTGGATAACGTGGGAAAAGGTGGACATGATTCACAGGACCCACTTATCATAATAATGTCAATGCTGTCTATACTTCAACAACAATCCTATCAGGGGGCCAGTATTCCTGGCCACAGCACTGCCAACCAATAGAAATGGTATACCTTTGTGCTTCCTGGTCACTGTAACAGCAAACAAACAGACAGAAATATATATACACACACACGCTGGCAAATAGACACACAATTTCGGGAGCAATTTAATCATTTGTGCTCATTGCAGGTAGCCTATTCACTGATATTAACTAAATTGATTTAAATGATCTTTAGATGTATTACTTTTTAAAACCTTTTTAGATGTAAATCAATTCACCAATGCGCAGACATTTAAAAAGAGAAATAATAGATCTTTGTAACAACATGTTTTAAAATAGATCAAACCTAAATACTTTGCCTGCACTTGCTGATGTCAAAAGAAAATGTTCGGACGGTTCCCTGTATGAAACCTCACAAACGAAGCAAAGCATTTTCTATAAAAGCCTTTTCTGTGCAGAAGTTTTAGGAGCCTATCCAGACATCAATTGAAATGAAAACGATTGAAGTTAAATACAATTTACATCATATTTACATTGTGGTTTCGCACAAGCACCGAGAAACTTATGCCCCACTACTTATGCGTTAAAGCCCACTACTCATGCATAAATACTTAAACGCATCAGTCCACACATTGTTTACGCTCGATGCCAGGTGGTGACGCTGCTAGTGTGGACCTGAAGGGGACGTGCACTGGATGGGCACCGGATGTGACACATTAGAAATCTCACATTGAACAACATTTATCTGTGAGGGGCTTGATATAAAACCAAATATTAAGTCCTTTTGCAGATGCAAGAAATGTATTGTTTGCTTAATGTCACATTTGTAAAACATATAAATTGTTGACTGATTACCTGCTTAATTTTTTTGGCTAGCTCATTATGTTCCTGCATGTCTTCGTCAATGATGATTTTAATGAAATAGCCAAGAAGGTTTCCGTGAAGATGCCTGCTATGAAGAGGTCTGACAGGTCTTTTTGCATATTTTCTCTCGACCCCAACCAAAATAAATTCACCTTGACATGTTGTGTTTAAAAAAATTACTTCCATATTAAGGTGAATATAGCAGCTTACATTTACTGTGTTCCAAATCCTCACTAGGATATGTTTCAAGAATGACAAAGAACAGCTTTTTAATAAATGTGAATATATAATAATAAATACAGTGGCAAGAAAAAATATTTGAACCCCTTGGAATGAACTGGTTTTCTGCAGTAATTTGCCAAGATCTGATCCTCATTCAAGTCACAATAGTAAACAAACACAATGTGCTTAAGCTAATATTAAAGTGGGGTGTACAATGAAAACACAATACATGATAATTGTTTGCATGTTTTCAGATTCAGCACATTGTGTTTTGTATATTATTGTGAATATTGTAATGTTTGACAAACTGAATTAAATGTATTGACTTGGGGTGTTGGATAACCTACATATTACTCACATGCCATGTCACAGTACGAAGTAACTCTATGAGATCATATACCAGCCAAACAAGTGGCGTTACTGGTGATAGTACAAAAGGTGCATTGGAGAGGCAATAGCAAGACAACCCCCAAAAAGTGAATGATGTAGTAGGTGGTGGCTGCAGACAATTGCTTTCTCCTTATCCTTCCTGACTGATTCAAGTTTATCATTTTGCAAGTGTCCTTGTCACTACTGGTTGCATGAGGCAGTACCTGCAGCCCATTCAGCTGGACTGCACAGGTAGTCCAACTCCTCCAGGAAGGAACATCCATATGCAACATTGCAAGAAGGTTTGCAGTGTCTCCCAGTCTCAAGAGCATGAATGAGATACCAGGAGAACGGCTTTTACATGTGGAGAGCCGAACAGAGACGTAGAAGGACATCAACCCAGCAGCAGGACCAGTATCTGCTCTTTTGTACAAGGAGGAACAGGAGGAGCACTGCCAAAGCCCTCTTGTAGGCTACCGGTGTGCATGTTTCTGACCAAACTGTTAGGAACAAACTCCATGAGGGTGGCATGAGGGCTCAACGTCCTCTAGTGGGACTTGTGGTCACAGCCCAGCACTGTGCAGCTCGATTAGCATTCGCCAGAGAACACCAGAATTGGCAGGTCTGCCATTGGTGTTCTTTTCACATCACAGATGAGAGCATGTTCACAATGACAACATGTTACAGACGTGAAAGAGTCTGGAGACGCTGTGATGAATGTTATGCTGCCTGCAACATCATCCAGCATGACCTGATTGGCAGTGGGTCAGTGAGGTCTGGGGAGGCATATCCTTGGAGGGTCACACATACCTTTACGTGCTTGCCAACTCTACCCTGGCTGCTGTTAGGTACCGGGATGAAATCCTCAGACCCATCATCAGATCTTACACTGGTGCAATGGGCCCAGGTTTCCTCCTGGAGAAGGACAATGCCCCGCTTTGTGTGTTTAGGCAGTTCCCGAATGACGAAGGCATTGGTGCCATTGACAGGCCCTAACGGTCCTCAGACCTGAATCCAAATGAGAACCTCTGGGACGTTCAGTATCGGTGCATCTGACGCTGCCAAGTAGCACCACAGACTGTCCAGGAGCTCACTGATGCCCTGATCCAGGTCTGGGAGGAGATCCCCCAGCTCACCATCCGCCATCTAATCAGGGGCATGTCCTGATGTTGTCGGAAGTGCATACATGCACACTATTAAGACACATTATGAGTTACCATAATGAAATTCAAGTTTGGTACAGCCTTCGAATTTGGTTGTTTACTTAGATTTTGGGTGTTTGATTCCAGGCCTCAATTGGTTTGTGATTAGGTTTTCCATTGACCGTTATTAAGTCATTGTGTTCTCTATTCATTACACAATGTACAGTAAAGATTTAGAACTTTAATATAATTTTGTTCATCGAGTCCCGATGAGTGATTTAAGTGTTATCTTCGTTTTATTAAACATTGCAATTAATGTGATTTTTTTTATTATTATTGCTTAATGTCCTATTTCAACTTTTTCTTCATTAACTTGTGGGTATTTCCTAAATCCATAGTTTGGAAGTTCACACTTTTACTTCGAAACCTTTTAGGAATAATCTTGCCTTCTGATTGTTCACAATGTTAGAGCATGGTGCTTGCATCAAACACTATGTGAATAAACTAAGTAGAACATTTGTGTTACAAAACGGTAACCTGAAATGTTTTTGAAAACAGCAACCTGTTTCCATCTATGCTTCACAATAATGTTTTATGGCATACAGGCTGTGTATGAGGTCATATTTTACTTTGCAATGTGAATCATTACCTACATTTATTAGATTTTGTGGTTCCTCCATTTAGCTATCTAAAGATGAATGCATCAACTGCATGTTACCTGGATAAGGGAGTCTGAGTCTAAACAACTCAACTTTAGTGTAAAATCAGTTCAGCACATTTGATTAGCAGTGTTGACCTCGCATACAACGACACAAACACCAAGACATGAACCAACCCCTGGCAATTATATCATATCAGATAGACTAAATGTGCATGTGGTAGTTGATTAACTGACTGTTAGATGCTAATAGAAACATCTCTTTAGTAGGATAAATTAGATATCAATGGAATATAATAAACTGATCAACAAAATCCAGTCCATAATGCAACTGACATTTCATGTGCTGTACCTTTTGCCTTGTCATTTTATGATCCATTTTATTTATCTGTCCCCAGTGAAGAAAAGCCCATGTGCTTCATTCCAAACGATCATGGCTGCTATTCACTTCAGACAGATGTGTGTGTGTGTGTTTGTGTGTGTGTGGCTGCCCTGACCTTGGTTGCCATGGTGACAGGGCACCGAGTTATTCACTGCCTGCCTGGTAACTGAGTTCCTGCTAATTGCTGTTGTCATGGAAACGAAGCACCTGATGTAATAGTAGGAAAGGGCAAGAATCTTAACCCTTATTGATGCAGTTCAGCAGCTTTGGTACAGGACATTGTTGTATTGTTAGCTACATTTCATTCATCAAGAAGACGCTCTTTTCCAGAGTGACCAGTGCATATATTTTAAAATATCTAAATGGAGCAAACACACAAACTAGTATTAGTAAGCACATCATGGTTAATACATATTGCTACCAACAACGTCAGTGCTAGATGGGAGAGAAAAACTATTAATAATAGATATTGAATCCAGTATTGAAAAAAGGCAAAGGTGGGGTGTGGAGGAGGTAATGTTTGTTTAAAACAAGATAAAAAATGTATTGAATTTGACCAAAACAAGTTATTTTCTATTCATAACCAAATAAATACATGCCTCCTGTATAAGTAATGGCACAAAAATATTCTTAGTAACTGAATGTGAACTGAATCTGGTTTTGGACTAGTAGTAAACTGCTAAAGTGTGATGACATTTGTCAAACCAATGGGCTTTAGCCTTGGTGTGCCTTCAATTAATGTGTCACTTGTTATAATAGGGCTTGCCTAACTGAAACGTCAATATTTAAACAGGTCCTGCCATTAAAACAACAACAGCCTTAGTTGACTCCATCACAAACCAATCATCTGGTAAATGTATGGCCAAATGGTAGTACACAGAATTGCCTCTACATTTTTGATAACTTTCTGAATTGTGAACATACAGTTGTTGACATTTGTCTTAATCCTCTTTGTGATGTTCAACAAAGAGCTGGACCTTAATGTCTGATTCCACCCTCAGGACTTGACCTAGGCACTTAGATTGGTTGACATGACCCAGAGCGAAGACGACCCATCTCTGGCTGTAGCATGTTCTCTGTAGAAAAAATATCTTTCCAGGCATATTACAGGCACCGTTTCTCCATGTAAACCACACTCACAGTCACCAGTCACCTCCAACAGGAAGAAAAGACGGTTTAATGAGAGATGGCATTTTATTGAGTGTTTCTTACCGGACTGCAGGGTCTTGTAGAGAAGGCGGGAGGTAATTTTCACTCCCCCAGGGCCCTACAGAGTGACAGTGTGATGGGGTAGCACCCATTGAGGGGATCAGGGTTGTCATGGTTGACTGACACCTTGACTCCTACAGTTAACCCTTTTATGACAGATGGTCACCCAAAATAATACAAAATAAATGAAGCACTGTCAGCACATTAAGTAAACCAAAATGCACATCACTGTCAGGGGTGCAAACTGTATTTATTACATTTTGATTTTAATGAATCAATAACCCTTTTTTGTCACAATGAACTATTCAATATGATTAAAAATAGCTTGTCATAACATCTCTGCAAAGTGGGCAGGCGGGTCTTACTTCAAATTAAACAAGTATCTATTTATCTGTGCTGATACAGATACAAATAACACTTCCTAATGTGATTGATTAATTAAGGTGTTGTTGATTGGATTAGATCTTTTAGGAACTTGTCTGCCAGTAGCTACAGTAGAAACAGCATGCCTGGACAGTAAGGATTTAAAATGACCCTGAGGTAGTAGCCATTATCAAAAGGAATTTGCCACAATTGCAAAGTTGGCCACACACATTGTGAATTAAATGCATTTATTAGGCGTCGGATAACCAACATATTACCCACAAGTCAGAACAACTCCATAATATCATGTAGCAGACTAACATGCTGTGTTCTTAATGATGAAAGAAAATGTATAAAACACGATTGAAGTTTGGAAACACTCTAAACACCACACATTCCCCCCTAGCAACACCATGTTTGTGACCCTGGTTGGCCGATCCGGTCTCTTCCTCTCGGTCTCCCTCTACGTACCTGCTTCCATAGCCTCTCCTCCCTGTCCTGTCAATACAAATAATACAATAAAAATGTTTTGAGGAGCTCTCAATTGGCTTTGTGTCCACTCTATATTGTATAATTTACCATGCATAATTTTTTATCTGATTCTTCAGTATTGTATTTCCATTGATTGTGTTTTGTGCAGTAGGTGAATTGGCCGAAAACTAGACCATACAGATGAACTTGGATCCTTAAAAAAGTCAGTCTTCACTCAGAATGTGACTTGATCATTATTTCACTTTCACAAAATCCTGTGAATTCCGAACAGTCCCACACTGCTTTCAGTCTTTATAAACCTTGCAATCAAATATAAATCAAGCCTGCGTACCGGGTTAGAAGAGCAGGTGCTTCATGCAAGAAAATACACAGCTCAAAAACGTTAAGGGAACATGTAATCATCACAGTATAGCACCAAGTAAATTAACCTTATATCAATCATTCCAGTTAGGAAGCATACGTGATATGAATCAATGTCACCTGCTTTGGGCCAAATGAAAGTGACAACAGGTGCACTGGAGAGGCAATAGCAAGACAACCACCAGAAAAGAGAATGGTTTTACAGGTGGTGGCCACAGACAATTGCTCTAGCCTTATCCCTGCTGACTGATTCTTCACTAGTCCTTGTCATTAATGGTAGTATGAGGCAGTACCTGCTGCCCATTCAGGTTCCGCAGGTAGTCCAGCTCATCCAGGAGGGCAGATCGATATGTGCCGCCACAAGAAGGTTTGCTGTGTCACCCAGGACAGTTGCAAGAGAATAAAGGTGATATCAGAAGAAGAGCCATTACACGAGGAGAACTGGACAGGGCCGTAGAAGAGCATCAACCCAGCAGCAAAATCTTTATCTGCTCCTTTGTGTTAGGAGGAACAGGAGGAGAACTGACAAAATGACCTTTTGCGGGCTACTGGTGTGCATGTTTCTGACTAAAATGTCATAAACAGATTCCATCAGGGAGGCATGAGGCCTTGACGTCCTCTAGTGGGACCCATGCTCACAGACCCCCACGTCATCACAGATGAGAGCACGTGAGCACATGTGACAGATGTAAAAGTGTCTGGAAACACAGAGGTGAACGATATGCTTCCTGCAACATCATCCAGAATCAGAATCAGCTTATTACCAAGTAAGTTCATACAAGGAATTTGCTTTGGTGCTATGGTGCATGACAGAAAACACAATAAGTGGTATAACGTAAAAAACTGTAATATGCATGTGCAAACATTTACTGAATAAGTAGCAAAGTGCAAGAAGGAAGTCCAGAGAAGTGCATTAATGTAATGCATTAGGTAGAATTTAAGTTATGGGGCCGAGAGTGTCAGTGATGAGGCCAGCTGCCGATGGAAAGAAACTGTTCTTGTGCTGTGAGGTGTTGGTGTTGGTGCCTAAAATCCACAACCATCTCCACGGTCTTCAGAGCGTTGAGCTCCAGATTATTCTGTCTGCACCAGTTCACCAATCTCCCCACCTGTAGGCGGTCTCATCCCCACCAGAGATGAGCCCAATGCGGGTGGTGTAATCTGCAAACTTCTCGGAGCTTGACCGGTTGATGACTGGAGGTGCAGCAGTTGGTGTACAGGGAGAAGAGCAGAGGGGAAAGGACACAGCCTTGAGCCAGTGCTTATGGACTGCCCCATACTCCTGCTGAGGTGGGGGAGGTGGGCTGGAGTTGGTGGATGGAGGCACAGGGATGGAGACAGGACTGTCCCAATATCTTTCAAAACAACAGTAGAACTCGTTCAGGACGTTGGCTTGGCGAGAGTTGTTGATGGAATGTGGGGCTTTAGGCTTGTAGTTGGTAATCTGTCTAAGACCCGTCCAGATGGAAGCAGAGTCTATGCTGATCATTGTTGTTGTAATCTCTCAGAGTACAGGCATTTAGCATTTCTCACCTCCTTACTAAACCTGTACTTCGACTCTTTAAATCTGTCCTTATCCCCACTCTTGAACACCTCCTGCATTTCCATCCTCAGCTGTCTGAGTTTAGCTCATCTCATTGTTATAACTCACCCTGGTGCGTGATGGAATGCAGCAATCCTCATAGAAGCTGATCTATGACATCACAGGCTCTGTGAACTTATCCAGACTGTTGGAAGCAGTCCTGAAAACATCCCAGTCAGTACACTCTAAGCATGCCCGAAGATCCTCCACAGCCTCACAGCTCAACTGCTTTGATGTCCTTACAACAGGTTTGCAGAGCTTGAGCTTCTGTCTGTATGCAGGAATCAGGTGGACCATGACTTGGTCAGAGTGACCCAGTGACGCACAGGAGACAGCATGATGGGCATTACTGACAATAGTGGTACAGTGATCCAGAATGTTCTCCTCTCTGGTCGGGCATTTAATTCATTGTCTTTATCTGGGGAGTTTGTGGCTGATGTTTACCTTGTTAAAGTCCCAGAAGACAATACCAAAGAAGATGCTTTGGAGGTTGGCTTGGGTGCTGTCCTCTCGCAGCGCTCAGGTAACCCGCCAAACTCCACCCTGTGCCTTCTTCTTGAAGAAGCTCAGCGTAGCTGAGCAGAACTATAGTGTAGGAGATCAGGAGCTGTTGTCAGGGCCCTGTCGGTGTGGAGGCACTAGTTAGAGGGGGCTAAACACCGTTTCCTCGTCTTCACCAACCACGGAAATCTGGAGTACATCCAGGCAGCAAGGCGAATTATTGGCAGGCCAGGTTCAACTTCACCCTCACATTCATTCCTGGTAGTAAGAATATCAAAGCTGACGCACTGTCCCACACGCAAATTTGCGTCAAAAATCAATGCGATACATTTCTATTCATAACTCCGGATTGCCTAAAGATAGAAGCCTACGGTTTTTTTCCCGTTGTAGAGGACAGTTGTCCAAAAAGAATAACTGGTCGGATGTCTATCTTTCGTAAAGGGAAAGCCTTCCAAATCACGAAAAAAAATAAAAAAATAAAATCGCACGTGTTGCATTTCGATTCATATCTCCGGAAATATTAAAGACGGAAGCCTACGGTTCTTTTTAAGTTGTAGGGGAGAATCTTATGCAACGAATAACATGTCGTTTGTGTATTTCTGCAAAGAAGAAGCCTTCCATATCTGGACTGAAACCTCTTAGAGGCAATTCTGGGTCGAAAAGCGCACCTGTTACATATCTATTTATATCTCCAGAATTATTAATTATGGAAGCCCACGGTCTTTTTCATGATGTAGGGGACATTCAGCTGCAAAGAATGACATGTCGTTTGTGTATTTCTGTAAAGTAGAAACCTTCCAAATCTCGACCACAAAAACACTGTTTTTCATGATGGCAAAGAAAAAACTATTCCGGTTTCAGAGTCCTAAATGTAATGGACATCCTTCTAAAACAAAGGATAACCTCCTGAGAGGTCAAAAGGTCAAGGTTCTGACAGGCGGATTTTGGGTTCCCAAATGACCCAGAGGGCTTTGAGGGTTAAAGATAGAAACCTACGATTTTTACCACTTTGTAGAGATTAGTCTTCCGAAATAAATTACACATCGTTCTTCCAAATCTCGACAAAAGAAAACACAGAAAAATGCACCTGTTACATTTCTATTCATATCTTCTGAATTATTATTTATGGAAGCCTACAGTCTTTCCAGGCTGTAGGGGACAGTCTTCTGCAAATACATATAGTTTATGTATTTCTGCAAAGTAGAAGCCTTCCAAATCTCGACCACAAAAACAATGTATTTCATGATTTCATCAAAAAACCTCAACATTTTATCTCAGGTTAATCTGATCGCATCAGAATTAAATCTGATCTTTGATTTTTATATAAAGTGATCCTCCATCAAGATACAGGGACAATTTTGGTTGATATTTTACTGTTAATCCTGTGTATTATGTTATATGCTCATACAATTAACAACTTAGAGTTGTTTTGAACCCCAAGGGATGTTCAAATTAGAAATTAAAAGCCCAACCTATAGGAGTATACTAAGTGCTTCTCAATCAAAACAACTACATGTCAACATATGTTTTTTTATATTCTCTTCACACATTTTCACCAATATACTCATGGAGTCTTCACAAACCATGGTATCTATTCATTCTCCTTCTAATTAAGGATTTTGAGAATCCACAATATATAGGACATCATTCTAATATAAAGGATGACCTCCTGAGAGGTCAAAAGGTCAAGACAGTGCTGGCAGATTTTGGTCATCCCAAGAAGTCTTCAGACCTTTAAGGGTTTTAAGAGGTACACACTTTTTACTTATGTTTTAATAGTAATCTTGCCTAACGATTGCTCACATTTTTAGAGCAACTATGGAGAAATTGAGAAAACTATATAAGCTAAATAAGCATAACATTTGTATTACAGAAATTTGAAATGTTTTTGAAAATTGAAACATGCATACAGGCTGTGTATTAGGTCATATTTTACTTTGCAATGTGAATCGTTACCTGATGCTTCACTATTTTAGCTAACTACAGTATTGAGTCAAATGTATCTACTGTTATTGGATTTTGTGGTTCCTCCATTTAGCTATCTAAAGATGAATGCATCAACTGTATGTCACCTGGATAAGTGGTTCTAAACGACTCAACTTTAGTGTAAAATCAGTTCAGCACATTTGATTAGCAGTGTTGACCTCGCATACAACGACACAAACACCAAGACATGAACCAACCCCTGGCAATTATATCATATCAGATAGACTAAAGGAGCGTGTGGCAGTTGAATAAATGACTGTTATATACTGTTATATGCCGATAGAAACATAGAATCACACCCCTTTAGGATGAATTAGATATCAATCAATACAATGAACTGATCAACAAATTCCAGTCCTTAATGCTACTGACATTCCATGTGCTGTACCATTTGCTGAGTCATAATCTGATCCATTTTATTTATCCGTCCCCAGTGAAGAAAAGCCCATGTGCTTCATTCTTAACGATCATGGCTGCTATTCACTTTAGACAGATGTGTGTGTGTGTGTGTGGCTGCCCTGACCTTGGTTGCCATGGTGACAGGGCACCGAGTTATTCACTGCCTGCCTGGAAACTGAGTTCCTGCTAATTGCTGTTGTCGTGGAAACGAAGCACCTGATGTAATATTGGGAAAGGGCAAGAATCTTAACCCTTATTGATGCAGTACAGCAGCTTTGGTACAGGACATTGTTGTATTTTTACCTACATTTTCACAGTCTAGAGTAACTAGTGCATATATTTTAAAATATCTAAATGGAGCAAACACACAATCTAGTATTAGTAAGCACATCATGGTTAATAAATATCGCTACCAGCAACGTCAGTGCTAGATGGGAGAGAAAACTATAAATAATAGATATTGAACCCAGTATTGAAAAAAGGCAAAGGTGGGGTGTGGAGGAGGTAACGTTTATTTAAAACAAGATTAAAAATGAAATATTGAATTTGACAATTTATTTTCTATTCTTAACAAAATAAACACTTCCCTCCAGCAGCAAACAAATGACACAAAAAATGGTGGACAACAAACAACTTTCTTATTAACTGAATGTGGACTGAATCAGTTTTTTCTCAAAACAGGCAATACATCATGGACTAGTGGTAAACTGCTGACGTGTGATGATAATTGTCAAGTCCATGGGTTTTAACCTTGGTGTGTCTTTGGTCATTTTCTACAATAACG
Organism: Novumbra hubbsi; assembly: GCA_016801125.1. NCBI lineage: Eukaryota > Metazoa > Chordata > Actinopteri > Esociformes > Umbridae > Novumbra > Novumbra hubbsi. The sequence goes on along the minus strand of JACXGK010003019.1, from coordinate 26,620 downwards.
GTTGCTTAATTGGAACGTCAACATTTTATTCAAAATTAAAACAGGTCCTGCTGTTAAAAAACAACAGCCTGAGTGGACTCCATCACAAACACAACTCTTGTGAATTCAGGGCCAAATGTTGTTTGATTATCTTTTGCTAGAGCAGTATGCATTATTGCCTTTACAATTTGTACATCCTCAAGATTTAATAGAAACGTTTCAACTCAAGTTTTACCTTACAGAATTGTGCACTGTATGTACAGTTTCCTGCTCTTTGCTTCTTTTGGCATAACGCTCCAACAGATCAACAACAAGTGGTCCATGATTTGGCCCCAGGTCTCCAGGTCTCGTGATATCCCGCAAAGAGCTGTCTCAACCTTAATGTCTGATTTCACCCTCAGGACTTGACCTAGGCACTTGAGATTAGATTGGTTGACATGACCCAGAGCGAAGACGACCCATCTCTGGCTGTAGCATGTTCTCTGTAGAAAAAATATCTTTCCAGGCATATTACAGGCACCGTTTCTCCATGTAAACCACACTCACAGTCACCAGTCACCTCCAACAGGAAGAAAAGACGGTTTAATGAGAGATGGCATTTTATTGAGTGTTTCTTACCGGACGGCAGGGTCTTGTAGAGAAGGCGGGAGGTAATTTTCACTCCCCCAGGGCCCTACAGAGTGACAGTGTGATGGGGTAGCACCCATTGAGGGGATCAGGGTTGTCATGGTTGACTGACACCTTGACTCCTACAGTTAACCCTTTTATGACAGATGGTCACCCAAAATAATACAAAATAAATGAGGATACACAGAATAAGAAAGGTTGTTCCTCTGTCAACACATTATGTGAACCAAAATGCACATCACGGTCGGGCACAATGTATGTAACTAATTTTGGTTACTTGTATTTTTTTACGAATCAATATCCTTTGTTGTCTCGATGGAAGGTTGCATGTCCATAGACTAATTACTATGATTTAAAATAACTTGTCATAAAATCTCTGCAAAGTGGGTAGTCAGGCAGGTATTAATTCAAATCAAGCAATTATCTTCTTCTCTACACTCACACAGATACAACTTAATTTAATTGATTAATTCAGGTATTGTTGATGGGATTAATACTTTTGGGAACTTGTCTGCAGGTGGCTACATTTTGTAAGAGCGTGCCTGGACAATAGGGGGATCATTTGACTCTGAGCATTAGCGATAATCAACGGACAGCTGCTCCACGTGGCGCTGCGTGCCCTCTTCCCCTCCGGCATACCGGCAGCATGGCACCACACTCACACACCTACAGTTCATCACCCATCATTTCCTGTGTTTAAGTTCCTTGTTTGTTTGGCCCGTTACGAGTTATTGTTGCCCTTTTGGAATATAACGTGTTGTGCTGCTAAATCCTCAGTAAAGTGCTTACACCGTATATTGCGTTTTGTTTCTTTCCTTTTTTGGCCTCACATTCCTCCTCGCACACCACAGTAGGTCATGCACATGTTTCTGTTCTACTTAATGCCACGCTTTGCATTCTATGAAAAGCCCTTATGTTTACATTTGATGTGTGCAAAACCTCATTTTTAACAGATTTTGTTGGTAAAATCCTAATTATGTATTGAGATGTGCCAATATCAGATCGAAAATAAGTTTGTGGAAATTAATGTTAAAATTAGACCGTTACCTTAACTTCCTGAAATGTGCCTTTTTTTAAATGCAAGGGTTGCATCTGACAGCGAGGGAATTTCTTTTTAATTTGTCAATTTTAATGTGTTTCATAAGACAAAATGATGTATTTCGATGCACAGTGATGATAAAGGTGTAACTTAATATAATAATGGTAGCTAATGCAATTCTATTTTGCTTCCATTCTACTTTGTACTCACAGTTCTTAACAGTAAAGGAGTGGCATGAATTCGATTGTCAGGTACAGTCTGGTACTCCGACTGTGGGATTCATAATTGGATGGGAGACCCCAAGTGAAAATCAGATGGCTGTGTCATATGGACTTGTGGCACTGAGTGGTCACTAACAATCCCATTACACTTGACATGAGGGGGGCTGCCAATCCCTTAGCATTCACCTGCTATATTTCTAATGTAGCCCTTCATACAGGCTTCTAATTAACCCCTTTCACAATAATGTTTTATTGCAATATTTTAAAAGTGAAAAGTCTATATCTATCACAATCTATGTCCTTAGATAATTTCTTTCAAAAAAGTATACTATTCCACTGTGTATAGTATTATTTACCGTTAAGGCTACATGTACATACTATATATAATAATATGTACCCTAGAGTCTATATGTACATACTGTATTTAATATTATATACCCTGGAGACTACGTATACAGTGGGGAGAACAGTGTATCAAATACTTGTTCTCCCCACTGTACATACTGTAATATGTACTATGTACACACTGCACATAATTGTATTTACCCTGTTGGCTACATACAGAGTGTTCTACACATTTATTGGTAGGTGTTGATGAGGAAATAAGGCAATGAAAAAAAATTAAGTAATAAAAACATTATTATTATCTTTCTCTCGTTGGCTAGAAATGTTGCCAGAAAGTTTTACCTTAAATTATTGTACATTTTTAAGAAGCTTTGAAAATATTTAGAGAAAACAAATTACTTTGAGAAAATACTTGATAAATAAAATATAAGGACTAATCAGCGAGATAAAATGCAATAAAACCCTGTCCTTAAACCCAAACACAATGTAAAGCCTAAACGACAAAGGAACATGAAAGGTTAGTAGAAGTTTGCCTCTAACTATTGACCCCACAACACATTTCATTATTTCATGGCTAGCTATGATATCTCAATACAGGTGTTGTCGATGAAAGCGTAGTAGCCACCTGAGAAGAGGCCTATTACAACACAAAGACACGTGAAGCTCTAACAGCTGATATTGAATTGAGTGCTGTCCCCTGGTGATGTAGACTGTGAGCGTTTTAGGTGAGGAGAGCAAGGCCTCCTACAGGTTCTGACAGCCGCTCACACTGTTCATAACAGCCCCCCATAATGCTCCTGTCAGCCCCCCATACCCTTTCTCCCAGCCTCTATACTGCTCCTCAGAACCCCCGCCGCTCACAACCATTTGCTGCCTCATCTCAGTTGGTCTTTATCTCTGTTCGGCTCCAGGAGTTCATGTGTGTGCAAGGGAGTCAGGAGGCAGCTGTTGGTTGCTGAGGAGGTAGAGGTCAAGCTCTTATCAAAGACAGGACCTGTAATTGTCAACAACAGTCTCCTAATGGTTTGGTGGATGCTAGTTCTAGGTCCCAAAAAAGAAAGAGATCTCCTGTTGGGTCGGACAATGAATCTCAATGTCTGTACAGACATTTATATTTTCTCTTTTTTTTAGGGCCTCTACAAAATATTTTAATAGCAGTATTTTTGTCTCTGTAAATAATAAAGTTTTTTTCTAAAAAGGAAAGCTTTTTCCACAGCTTTGTTGGCTCTGTCCAGGGTTAACTAATTAAGACATCTTCACTGTCCTCTGAACTCCCGTCTCAGTCTCCAGTATCTAAGGAATATCTACAATAGTCCATGTACCAGGGAGCTCGGATAGGTCTTTCCTGCCTGGTTTGTCTTAGGTATGCCCCCTCTAATGTGTTTCTTGTATTTTATGTATTTTAGGGAGACCTAAGCAATTAGACAATGCCCTAGTATAGACTGGACCATTCTTAGTGGTTGCTGTCCGAAGTTTACCTCGATTATGTCTAACAGCTCCTAATGCCACTGTTGACAGTCCACCTGGTTGTCACTCGTGCTTATCTAGATTCTGTGGGAAGACCTAAATTCCTACTTGCCATCTGAACATCTGGATGTCTTAATAAACAATGTCACCTCAGAAAGACATGTACCACTCGGAACAGCCAGAAGAGGACAGACCACCCCAGAAGCCCAGCTCCTCTCTTCGTTTCTTTCCAGATTCCAACCAGTCCAAGGACATTTTTCCAACCACTCTACCTGCTGTTGTTTGCACTTTGGAGTTTTAGTCTGGGTATTTGTACTAGCATGTGATATCGGTTAATTTAAAAGGGCTTCATATTTCAACACATTTTCTATTCACACCATGTATGTATATACTTCAGCAATTTAAAAGGGCTTCATATTTCAACACATTTTCTATTCACACCATGTATGTATATACTTCAGCAAACACTTTGCATGATCTACAAAACAGAAGCATTTCTCTGAATCTGCCATTACCTCTACCAACCCATGTACACCACCAGTATACTTTCATTTAAAAGAGACATACATCACATAGACCTTTCAGCGGTGTATTGACAATATACTTGTTTGTCATTAATACAACGCGATCTGTTCGCCTACGTCTCCAGTGCATTCCAGACTTGAGGTCTTATTTAATCTCTTAAGTGCAGCACTGTGAGTAAAATTAAGGACAATCAGAGATGCACAGTCTCGGCCCCACAGGCCTCTCATTGGTTCCATTAAGGTATTCAAAGCCATCAGACCTGCAGGTACAATTACCCTGAACATGGGTTTGTGGAAGAAACAGATGGCTTAACTCTGGAGCTGTAATTGGGGAAGAGTGTGTTATTTCAGTCACTGAGCCACAGTAATCACACAGACATGCTCTCCCCAATAAGGGTAAAAGATATGAACGACCACCTGTTTGTGAGTCTGATTGTCTAATAAGTGGTGGAGGTAGTAAGACAGGGAAGAGGAAATGTACTGCAGGCTCCATCTGCTCCGGAACAACCACTAATAGATAGAAAACAACCTGAATCTGTCATGCGGCAGTCGCACGGAATAATATCAACAACCTACTCTCTGGAACCATTGATTAACCTATGATCAATAATAGGGTAGATGCTGCTGTGTAACCATTACATTATTGATTCATTTGAGGAGATGAGTGTGAGACGTGAGTCATTCAAAATTAGATTGATTGATTTAAAAGAGAACAAAGGAGTCCCCTGTATGTTCCCTCAACTGTGTTCCCTCCATTTACTATGTTCCCTCAATGTACTGTTCCCTCAACATACTATGTTCCCTCAACTATGTTCTCTCAACTTACTGTTCCCTCAACTTACTAAGTTCCCTCAACATACAATGTTCCCTCAACTGTGTTCCCTCTATTTACTATGTTACCTCAACTTACTATGTTCCCTCAACTTACTGTTTCCTCAACTTACTATGTCCCCTCAACTGTGTTCCCTCAACATACAATGTTCCCTCAACTGTGTTCCCTCCATTTACTATGTTCCCTAAACCCAATTCTACCCCCAACCCTATGTTTACGAAACATGTTTTACATAGTATCCCCCTTTCAGGGAACCAAGAACATTTGGCAGATTTACACTATTAACAATAAAGTAGGCATGTTTTGTAATTAGAACCCATAGAGATCAGCAGATGTTGGGCATAATTTCTGACTATGGTCAGCCAGCTTTACTTTCTATTTGTTTCAGAACCTTTTCAGGGAACATAGAGAACATAGGTTAAGGAAACCTAAAAGTTGTCAGACCACGCAATGTTTAATTCAGGAGCTATGGAAAAGGGTTCCACATTTCACCATTAATTAATCTAGTTTAGCTGTTGCTGCCATCTTGTGTTCTTACAAGACTATTAATCAAATATACAGAAAAGAAGACACAATCCTCACAAGTACAAGATTTCCTAATGCAATCAAAAATACTAACATAATATAAATAAGAGTAAAAGACAATGTGTCTGCTTCAGTACCTGAGCAGTAAAGGGAATAATGCCGATAGGTTGTCTCTAATGATCCAAAAGCAGCTATTCAAATAACTAATCAGCTTTGCAAATTTTATGATGTAAAAACAATTTAAGTATTTACTAAAGTTTTACTAAGAAACAATATTTTTACCACTGCTATTCATGAACTGTAGTTATAACATGATTATTTTATTGGTAGATATAGAGCAGGTCATATATCTAGCGTTGAATCACAGTTCTAGATTATAGAATATATGATCGTCTGGTTACTATTGCTGCTTTAGTTGACCTGAGTGTAAAGAGTGTAGTAATGAATAAATAAAGTTGCAATAACTGGGTTAACAAAAAAAATCTGTCAAAAACCATACTTTTTATTTTCCCCATTTTTGGAAGTGCATTCAGTGCACCAACAGTAACAGCAACAGTGAATCAAATAAAATACAAGTATTGTAATTAATAAAAATAGAAATATTTTGTATTTGTGACATGCAAAGACATTTTTAAGGAATCCCATTAACCCTAAATACATGATTGGTAAAATTAACATTAATTATGCAGTGTATTTTGTATTGTATTGCGTATCTCTCCCAGGTAAGGGAGATGCACTGACGGAGATGCACTGACGGTGATGCACTGACGGAGATGCACTGATGGTGATGCACTGATGGAGATGCACTGACGGTGATGCACTGACGGAGATGCACTGACGGTGATGCACTGACGGAGATGCACTGACGGTGATGCACTGACGGAGATGCACTGACGGAGATGCACTGATGGAGATGCACTGACGGTGATGCACTGACGGTGATGCACTGACGGAGATGCACTGACGGTGATGCACTGATGGAGATGCACTGACGGAGATGCACTGATGGAGATGCACTGACGGAGATGCACAGATCTCTGGACTGTTGTGGTGGTCCCCTGAGGTGCCGGACATTCTCAGGCCATCGTTCATGTTAACGCCTGGAAACGTGGAAGCTTTTGAGCCGAGGGGGCATGCTTTCTCTCAAGTCAATGATCAACTCTGTGGTTGTTTGATGGTTTATGTTGTGGGGCACCATGCTGTTAGGGCTCCACACTGCTTCCTGTGGTCTGTTTCGCTGTCGCCAGAGATCAGGCCAAGCGTTTTTGAGGTTGCCTACCAGTTTTTGTGTAATCAACATTCTTGGAGTAGGGGCCGTGCTTGGCATCGCAGTCATGTGGGTGAACAGGGAGTAGATGAGGGGTGTGAGCAAACATAATCAGTGTGGGTCAACGTGGTGGAGGCGATGTTGCCTGACCTCACCACCTGTGGTCAGTCAGTCAAGAAATCAAGGATTCAGTTAATCAGGGTATTTAAATGGCTCTAGGGGGCACTGTAGTTCCATGTTACTGACTGGTGAATTAAAGCGACACAGCTTCAGTGGTCCCTTACTGACACAACATAACACCCACACACGCGGACACTGTTATAGAATTGAAGTGGGAGTCCATTCAATAGAGAAAATGGAGGAACTTGAAGGGAAGGATGGGCGAAAATGCGAAGTGAAGTGTGACACGAACTCAAACAAATTCTAAAGAAACGATTAGGACAGCTGAGGTCCTGATCAGAGAGCTTAAGGCACACTGCCCCCTCCTATTCCCCACCCCCCACAACCTTCCTTACAGCACAGTCTTGTTTCCCTGGCCTGCCGGCATGTGTTCATGTGCGCATGTGCTGTTGGCTTTGTGCTCCAAGACTGCCCGACTGGGATACTAACTTGGGCACAGTTGAAGATTTGTTGGCCGTGGCCATACCTCTCACACCCCCCATTTTAACATCTGGGCAGTGTTGCCACGCCCAGCCCCTCACTGGCCTATCACATTCACACAGGTTGGACCTGGGCCAGCCAAACAAGACCTCAAGTTCTCATCTCAGTCTGGATGGCCCCAAAGACGATGGGGGGGGGGGTTGGTGTTCCCTTTCACATGCACTCCTAACGTCTGATTGAGGGGGTCTTCAAAGAGAAATAGGTAAAGGATTATAGGAGCCGAAGCCAGACTGAAATCAGGATCTAGGTTTCAGAGAGTTGGCACGGCCTGCATTTAGAGGTTTGTCTGCTTATGGGGACTCAATCACCACATCAGACTGAGACAACAAGCTAGAAACATTTTTGGGAAAAAGAAAAAGACAGATGGAAATGGAGATGACAGAGTGAGATACTCTTGACCTGGCAGAGAGAGAGATAGAAATAAAGGGAAAGAGAGAAACTTTAGACCTGATAGAGTGACAGATAATGTAGACCTGTCAAAGATACATATAATGTAAAACCGACAGAGAGACAGATAAACAAGACCTGACAAAGAAACAGATAATGTAGACCTGACAGAGAGACAGATAATGTAGACCTGACAGAGAGTCAGATAATGTAGACCTGACAGGGTCAGACAATCTAGACCTAAAAAATAGGCAGATAAAGTAAACCTGACAGAGATATAGAAAATGTAGACCTGACAGATATCGGATCATCCCATTGGCTGAACCATTTGTGTGTGTGTGAGTGTGTGTGCATACATGTCTACATGTAAGGAAAAACTGAGGGAAAATAGTTTAGATCTCCTTGATGTAGGAATGGATTTCTAGTCTAATGTTACTATCAGATACAGTCCTAAAGACTCCACCGTTCCCATTATGTTGACTCAGATGCAAAGTCAGCGTGTCAAAGCTCATGCATGTGTGTTGTGGCCAGCGGATGAATGTGTGATTGGTGTCTGAAACTGACTGAAAGGAGTGAAGTCATGGCGTAGGGTTTGTGTTCGGGGACTGGAGTAGGGGTCCTGGTAAGATCCAGGTAGCTCTGGGAGGGAGGAGACCGGATTTTAGGAGCGATGAGGAGATGCCGGGATGTGATCAGAGAATGTCTGGGGTCTTACTCATTGTCAGATCAGCTTTGTTCCTCCGCTAGTGACAGACAACAAGGAAACAGGCCGCCATTCAACTACACGTCTCTTTCCCCCGTCTGTCTTTTTCATAGAGTAAAGAAGAGACATCCAGTAAAGAAAAGCAAAGGTTCTCTTTCAGAGCCGAAATAGAGACACCGTCACCCAATTCACTGAAGCCCTAGGACGATGACTGACTGACCGCGGTGAATCGCCTGCTATTCAGACCCTTCTATTCATCCGTCTCTTTTTCTTCTCCCTCTGTCCTTCTGAATGCAATCTCACTTCAGATCCTCGCCCACCTGTGGTCCCCTAGCTGGTGTCAGCCAGGCCCAGTGAGGCTCCTCCACGTCTCTCTGTCAGCCCAACAGGGTGACTCTGAGGTGGGGCTGTGTTCGTCATATTAGTGCCTGTCTGTCTCCACCGAGGCACACTGCCTGCCTCTGTGTGGCTATGCTGGACTGGTTAACCCCTTAGACACTTGACACCTCTGGCCGTGTTAATATATGTTGACTTTGTGGGGGTTACAGGGTGCTGGATTAGGTCCATCTCAGAGTTGTTCTGGGATTTATTGTGACCTAGTGTGTCCAATAACAAAATATTTTGCAGGTAACCCCTTTAATTGAGGGGTCACCCTAAATCGATGGATATCTGCGCTCGACTCCATCAAGTTTCTCTGCACAAGGACAATGGATGGTGTGTTATTAGAAACCTGACAATACGGTGTAGCTGCCAAATGTTTAGTTATAACTTAAAAAAAGAAGTTGACATAGAAGTTGTTTCCTTCGTCCGTCTATCCGGCTGTTACACCAGAAGGTACATTCTTCACAGCATGTTTGCACGTTCTCTCGGCACTGCACAGAGGGATGTCTGTGGTGTTGGCCCAGTGTGTGAGGAGGTTTTTACTAGTTTTTCCACGTCCGTCCAGACCACTCAGTGCAGAGAGTGTCGATGTTTAGTAGGCAGCCTGACACCGGGGTGAAGCATTTCAACTGCCTTCTCTAAAACCCACACCCAAACACCAGCCAAAAATCTACAACTCTTCACAAACACACGAACATGCTTGCCACCTTAAGCACCCAATCATCCAGTGCCTAATGGAGAAGAAGCATTCCGCAAGTGTAAAAACAGACATTATGTGTGAGTGAACATTATGTGTGAGTGAACATTATGTGTGCTGGTTTAGCTCCTGTATATTCTGAGAAGATATAGAAGCTCTTTGAACACAGTATATGTGTTTGTGTGCTGAACAGTGTAGGTCTATTCTGATGTTTTCCTCAGACCTGCACTATTCAAACATCATGAATAAATGTAGCAATTTAAAATACAGTGCAAGGATTTTCAGGTATGCTATGCTTACTAGGCAAACCACAAATTATCTACACTAGCTTTCAAAAGTCTGGGGTAACATAGAAATGTCTTTGTTTTCCATTAAAACATACATGAAATTTGTTTGAATAGGAAATATATATATATTTGCAATTTGCAAACCTTGATCATTCTTGTTGTCAATTTGTTAAAGTAGTCTAGAGAGATTTCATTAAATGTTTCCTGAACCACCTCCAAAAAACTACAGGCTCCCACAAGATCTCCATAGGGTTGAGATCTGGTGACTATGCTGGCCACTTCTTAAATACAGAAACCAGCTGACTGCTTCCTCCCTAAATAGCTTTTGCATAGTTTGGAGCTGTGCTTTGGCGTGGCGTTGCAAAAATGGATTGATAGCCTTCCTTCTCCCCTATAAGATCTCTTATACCCTATGCAAATCTTTCACAATACCACTGCCAAAGCAATGCCAGACTACCACATTGCCTCCACTATGCTTGACAGATAGCATTAAGCACTGCTCCATCATATTTTAAGTTGGTTTGGATTCCTCTGTCCAGTATCTGTGTTTTTTTGCCCATCTAAATCATTTTTCTATGCAACCTAGAAGGCCGGCAGAGTAGTACGAAGTTCTTGGCAATTTCTCACATGAAACAGCCTTCATTTCTCAGAACAAGATAAGACTGATTTAGAAGAAGGTTCTTTGTTTCTGGTCATTTTGAGACAGTAATGGAACCCACAATTGCTGATGCCTAAGATATTCAACTAGCCTAAAGAAGGCCAGTGGTATTGCTTCTTTAATCAGCACAACGTTTTTTAGCTGCGCCAACATAATTGCAAAATGTTTTTTTAATGATCAACTAGCCTTTAAAAATGATAAAGTTGGATCAGCAAACACAAGGTGCCACTGGAACACAAGACAGAAGGTTGCTGATAATGGGCCTCTATACCCCAATGTAGACATTCCATTAAACAACTGCTGTTTCCAGCTAAAGTTCACATTTACAACATAAAAAATGTGTACATTGCATTTCTGATCAATTTGATGGTATAATAGACCACGAATTATCAAAGAATTTACAACAAATGTGTTTTTTATAAAATTAGTTTTATATTAGCATTGCAACATTCAGCAATTATTTTTCCAAATGTTTAAATAGTCAATCACTCATCAATGTCAGTAGGAATAATTGTTACCCTCTAGGATATAACAAAGATCATACCTGTCCAGAAAAGTTATAAGAAGACTCTTTACTGTAAAGAAGACTACAACATATTGATATATTATTTTCTTTCTATCCCACACCCTTTCTTAATTACACACTTGTTCTCTTAAACACACACACACACTCACAACCTCCTAAATTGGCAGCCTAGACACACATTCTGATTAGTCCAGCGTTCCCATCTTCTACGTGACAAATGGAAAAGCAGGTCATTGTTCATCAGTTTGTTAACCAACCAAAATGATATTATAATTGGGTATGAACTCTGAATTATTTTGGCTAGACTCACAATGACTGACTGTATCTGTTCCGAAAAACTGGATATGGTATAAGATTAACTGTGTCAAAAAAATTGGAGCTGGTAATTAAAATTAACATGTTAACATGACAGCCCTAATAATTCAGCTACAGAAGCATTTAACAAGCCTTCCTCCCTCCTTTACTCTCACAGTGTCTCCTGCACGGAATGCTCATATGCCATTTGGTAATTGTAATGTCAAACCCCACCCCTATTTATCATCCTTCTAAATGACTGACTATAAGGAAAGAAGGGAGAAGGCAACATTACCAATTCTGTTTCTGACACATTTATAGGCATCCCTCTTCCCACAGTCTCTCTGTTTCTTAAAGCCTAATAACATCCCAGCCCCACTGAGCCCCTCTCAACCTCCAACTCAACCCCCAACTCAATCCCCAACTCAACCCCCAACTCAACCCCCAACTCAACCCCCAGCCACACAACAACACTACAAAACTCTTTCTACAGAACCCTTCCATGCACCCCTCTGGCAATGGCAAGTATACCCAAATTCTTTAGTAAACGCTTATCTCTTTGCATTTCTCTCCATTCCCACCTCCTTTCAGCCTGTCCACCTTCTCCTCTCATACATTCTCCTCCTCCTTTCACTGTCCATGTCAACACCTCTCATTCTAGAACTCATACTGGGAGATGAACATGGTGACCTTGGTGATGTACCTTGCCAGCTGGACCCTTTTGTCCAGCTCGGTCATCTCCACCTCAGCCTCCAGTACAGCGGGGCCCTGCACTGGACTCACCAGCACCAGCTGGCCCGTCTGACGGTCCAGTCGCTGCACTGTGAGGTGGCGCCTAGCCTGCCCGCGGCCCAGCAGGGAGAAGCGCAGCGTGTCTCCCATGGGACGGAGGGCCGAGACACGGAACATTGTGCGTGGCGCAGACATGTTGGATACGACAGACAGGTGGTGGTGGGAGATGGAGTTGGGAGCCTGAGGGCACATCTTGTTGTCCACAGAGCAGGGGTTCCTCTCACAGCGGCTGGGGTACGGGGACAGGTGCATGGGGTTACAAGGCAGCGATGAAGAGTCACAAGCTAAGAAAGAACGTTTCTGATGAACTAGAAAGTGCTCACAGGGGTGACGTTTTGCTGTAGGTGGCGTTTCGTATGCGGGGACAGTCCACACGCACACACTGGAATCCTCCGTAGGTGTTTATGCACATCTGCTCTCGTGTGCAGTTGTTCTGTTTGGTGGCACATTCATCTATGTCTGCATGGGGAAGGGAGACGGACAGTTAACAACTGAAGGTTTGTTGATTGCTCATTTCAGTATATGTTGATTGCTAATTGCAGTATATGTTGATTGCTCATTTCAGTACATGCAGTTTAAGAAATAAACATTTTCATTCTAGTGCAATCAAATATCATTGATGTACGGTATTATTGTATTGCATCTACACATGTTCTGTTACATATAATACATATAACATATGCACCAGGTAAAATCGCATTGACAGGTGGATCATCAAACGATCTGTTGTCCATTTCCAATGTTTGAACCTTAGTAGTGACACCACCAACCACACCAAGTCCGATACTAATAAACTTCCTATTACACTGTAAACAAGAAAAAAACAAGGTCCTAAAGTAATTTAAAAGACATCATAGGAAATTGATTTTAAAGTATGTCGGATTAATGTTTCTATTTACTAACAGTTACTTGTTTAAAAACACACCCACCTGTTAAACTATGAGAACATTTAGAGTACCTGTAATATTGATAAAATGAATAACTTTTAAAAAAGTGAAACTTTAACACTGCAGTCCTGGGGGCAGAACACATGCACTGGGAGAACTGAGAAGAATTAATAAAATATCTTAAAAACAGAAATGTAAAATACATTACAAATAGGCAAAACCAAACCGAAGACCAACAAGATACACTGGGGAAGGAAGAACCTAATGAGAGTGGATAAGGAACAACAAACAGGTGTCCAGGATCCACATGAGGGAGAGGGTGTGTTGGATCTCAATGACACGGCAAGCCAGCCAGAACGTGACAGTAACATTGTTATGTTTTCTACTAATCAAACAAAACCCCAATTTAGGATAAAGAGTTAAATCAAAAGTGAAATACCAAAAATGTGTAGTAAATGAGGTAGGAGAGATCGACTGATTGTGTGCTTTATCAGCTCTCTTAAGCAGTGTTTAGAACCTACTTCTGGGGCTGAAGAGATGAAAGACATCCTAGCTAGTGAGGCAACCGGCAAGGGTGAAACGTATCTGGTGGTCAAACTATGCCTTTAAGCAAATAACTAGCTGATAAATAGCACCTTTATAGTGACTCAAATTTACCAGTGCTATTAAAAAACATAAATAATAGAATAGGCAGAAATACCTTCTAACTACCCAACTAATTTTTATATTTTACCAATCATTTCAATTTATATTTTAGGAATAATGAAATAGTAGAAAAACTGTATGTTTGTATAAACTGTGTTTGTATAAAACATCTCATACAATGATAAGAATAGCTGCTTTGAAAGTTTAGTAGCATTTAAGTTCTCATCGAAAAACCTCTCTTGGTTATGGCTTTATATCACCATCAATTTGGAAATAGTGACATAACATTCAATATCATTCTCTCAAGTAATTATTTGTGATACTGACATATTTAGTCCTTTGTTATAGTAACAGGCATTTTCAGGTTAATATTTTGATTGTGTGTTCTTCTGTGGTCTGTCTCTACCTTTGCAGTTGCGTCCGTCGGGGGTAACATTGTATCCAGTAGGGCAGGAACAGCGATAGCCTCCAGGGGTGTTAACGCAGGAGTGTAAACACAGTCGACCAGCCTGACCAATGTGGAACAACTCACACTCATCAATATCTGTAACGCACCACACAAACAAACGTTATATGACATCATAGGATCAGACGGTGTCGTTGTATGACATCATGTGATCAGGCTGTGTTGTTATATGACATTATGTGATCAGGTAGTTTTGTTTTATGACATTATGTGATTAGGCTGTGTTATTATATGATATCATGTGATCAGACTGTTTTGTTGTGGTACATCATGAGATCAAACTTTGTTGATATATGACATCATGTGATCAGACTATGTCATTATATGACATCATGAGAGCAGATTGTGTTGTTTAATGTTTGTAGGTTACCTATGCAGGTGGTGCTGTCACGTCCAGAGATAGTGTACCCAGGGTCACAGGTGCAGTGGGTGGTGCCCTGGACCTGCGTACAGCGGGATGGATGTACAAATGACCCAACAGTCACAGACGGGGAAGAGTGGACAGCTGAGGTGTTTGTCATAGTAACAAAGGCTAGAGGAAAAAACAGAAAGAGGAAGACATAGTAAATATGTAATAGTAAAGCTTATTTCTGTAAGGGAAAATACACTATGGTTACCCTATGATCCAATAGCAAACAAAAACTCTTAATTTACAGGATAATGAGGGTGTTTGGACTACAAGCTATTTCAGACCAATAGTTTTATAAAATAGTTATGGCTAAAACCACGATGCGATACACAGTAAAAAACACAGTGTATCCTCTCAGTTCTTTCCTAGTGGGTTGAATCTCTACCTGTTGGCACAGGGCTCTGGCAGGTGCCTCCAGCCCAGCCTTTAGGGCACATACAGGAGAACTGGTTCACCTCATCCACACACGTCCCCCCATTCAGACAGGGAGATGAGGCACACTCGTTTATGTCTGAGGAAAGACCGGGGGAGTAAAGGATTGGTCAAGTGAGGTGAATGAAGGAGATGATGTTATAATAGTCTTGATTTAAAATGTTGTTGGGGTAACTCACTGACAAATATATGTGTAACCGTATCACTCTGATGCATGAACAAAAAGAAACCTTCTGGTGTGTGTGTGTTTGTGTATGTGTGTGTAACTTTGTAACTAATAGGAGAGAAAAGGATGACCTGACTTTAATTCTAGCAGAACATCTTTTAAGCGTTATCTAAATGTAAAGAGCCGTCACTGTCACAGTCCATTAATAAAAACACCCCTGGCATAATAGTTGTATTTGTTTCAAAAAGAATAGGAACAAGTAGCATTTGAAATATTTATTTCAACTACTGATTAGTGTAATATGGAAGAGTGAAATGAACTAACTAACTGGCCTGTAAATTTACTCAAATTTTAAACACAAGTTAAATGTCAAAATTGAATCCTCTTTAGTGACTCATGACTCAGTTACAGGAAATAAATGGTTTGTCATAAGTAGTATGCACGCAATTTAAAAAGAGGAAAGGAGAGATCAAGAAAACAGAGAGGGACAAAAAGAGGATGCTAACAAGGATGTGGGAGAGATTGGTTAGAACAGATAAAGAGATGAGTGAAAAGCATAGAAGAGGAAAGGATTATAGTAGAGGGCGGGGAGGACGGGAATACCAGATGGAGGCCAGAGGAAGAGAAGAAGTAGATAGCACTTGACCCTAGACACTGATTTCCTGTCAGATATGTGCTAATCCCCCTGCCTAATAGTTAAGGTTAGGACGAGAGTAATCTGATCCCAGGTCTGTGATTAGGGTTAACACAGGGCCAGATGGTTGGGTCTCTCACCGCGGCAGGTGGGCTGCTGACCGCTCCAGGTGAGGCTCTCCTGACACACCCTGCTTTCTGCTCCCACCAGCTCATAACCCGCGTCACATATGAAGTGAACCTCGTGACCCGGGGTCTGCTGCCTTCCCAGCTTCCTGCTGTTGGCAGCAGCGTCCAGCTTCTGACAGGTACCTGAAGCAAAGGGGTCAGGATAGGGGTCCGAGGCCCTCATGAACCCCACACACTGAACTCATGCCAGACAAACTTCAATAAGAAGCTCAATGTAACTTTTCTACATGAAAACAATGAAAAAATTTAATTCAAGGTTTTTGATATTATTAAATATTAAAGCCATTTTAGTCATTTGTGCCCTTACAAAATAAGATAGAAAACAATCTGATGGCCACATGTGTCTTCTTTGCCTGATGTTTGAACTGTGTTCAGGCTTACCATTGTTAGCCTTTGCTGCAGTACTCTGTAACAGGTTGAGCTTCTTCCTCAGGTTGCGGAGGCTCTGAAGGTAAGCTGTCTCGTGGGTCGACAGCAGCTTCTGGACCTGCTTTAGCGAGCTCTGCATTTCCTGTCTGCTGGGACAGTGCTTCAGGGACAGAGCACAGGACATGGTTAGCAGATAGAAGCAAATATTTACATTACATTTCAAAACCAATATTTGTTTCTGTTCATCGTATTTTAATAAAGACGAATTAAAACAATGTTTTATTAAAATATTTTGGACCATACCAATTGATTTGTCTCATATTGACACAAGCTACACAGAGCACATTCATTGCTTAATGAAATGCAGATACTGTTACAACATGACTACTGAGTTTAAACTCCAGTCAGGAATGGCAAAACATAGTTGACACATGCCAGTTAGGTCAGACGATTGAAGCAAAGCTAACTCTTACATTAGCATCCAAGAATTTGGCATCACTAAGTTACACAGACCCCATTCAATGCACACTCTGTCCTCACTATTCACTCCCTGGACAGAAAAGAGAGACATCTTCATCCACTAGCTGATGTTGGAATAACAGGATCAAAGTACAGTTAAAATACTATGTGTATACTCTACATATGCTTGAGTTATGACATTTCGTTTTCCTAATTTTAACTGGTAGGCCACATCAAGTTAAAAATACTGCATTTAGATAGCACGGAAAGGTAAATACGGCTGTGTACAATGCATCAAAGCAGACCAGAGGAGCGGCTTAGAAGCGGTCACCACTACATCAGCACTCAAAGAGTCATGTTTTTGGAGTCACAGAAAGCAGTCCAGTGGATATGATGAATGGTGAAAGAATTCATTGAACAGGCACATTATCCCTCCCGGTTGTCTGACCTACACATGAACCAGGAGTACTGAGCACACGTGGGCTTCTTAACAAACACTGGGGAACTTGATGTCAGAGTGCTTCTTAATGTCTTAGTCTTTAGCATTTCTGATTTCATTTGAATCCTCATTAGCTACCGCCCAAAGCTGCAGTTAGCCTTGTTGGTGTCAAGACAACTTGGAACATTACAATTCCAAACATTACAAATGCAATCCAGGGATTTTGCAATTAACCAAATTATAGTTTAAACCTCACATTTGGCCCAGGGCAAAGTGCAGTACAATGACAGAACTACATTTGCATGTGGCATTGTCTTCTGTTAGGGGTTGAAAGAGTTACATTGTTTATGCCACAGGTGATTTGACTAGAATGGTTCCTTAGAGAAGTCCTGTTCGTCCGCTGAACAATACAAGTGGATAGCAGTGAATCACTTGAAACACAACCCATATCACACCAGCTGGCTCCTGATTGAAACAATTCTCTTTTCCCAGACTTCTGTATCTCTGCTACTCTCTCTCCTCAGCCGGTATGTGGGTATGTTGTTTCACTCAGTGGACTAATCAGCCTGGAGGCAGAGAAAAGTTGCTCCCATAATACCTAAGTGAGCATTCATCGCTTGATGCAAGGAGGCTGGTGGGGAAAGAACGAGGGTGTTTTTTGGGGTCAGTTCATGTGGCATAAACATCCAGATGGTAAACATCATCTGTGTATGAGGGACGGCCTCACCGCCCATTGGCTGGAAGGTCCTGGAGTGGTAGTAACATGTTTTCCTTCAACCCTCACTCACTTCCAGCACTCACTCTTCTCTTTCCTCTCATGGGTTTTTTTCAGAGACCAATTACTGTTTTAATCCAGCAGAAGTTATGTAAGAAAAGTCAATATTTGGTCATCCTGTGAAAACACCTGGCTGATTGGGCTGCTGTACAGACATGAAGGAGGGAGAGACCACCGTTTGTTCCTAAGTGATAATGTTCTCTTTCTGCCTCTACTGCTAAACATTTAGTTTATTTTATGTGGCTGTCATATCATCTTGGTGTGCCGAAGACACATACCTAAAGTCACAGTTCAGTCAGTGCGGAGTAAAGATGAAGGCAAATGTTGCATCGTGACATTGTTCTAAGATAATCCTGGGATGCAGAAAGGCTCTCCATGAAAGGAGATGTTTTCTGTGGCTAAATATAAGATGGCCAGACGTGTTCAATTATATAATCACTACATGGTTTTATTGTTGCAATGAGTTTTGACAATGAAAAGGCAGAGGAGTCAGTGGAGGATTACTTGTATAGCATTTTACTATCAATTCTAAATGGCAAATGATTTTCTACAGCATAGCGTGCACATAGGCGCACAGCAGCCAGGTGAAATATTGACCCTTGTGGAGAGGTTTCACATTTGTGTGCTGAAACATATTAGCGGTGTGGTGTCTATTCATAGAAAGTGGCCTTTCTGAAAAGGCATGTGATAGGTCTTAATCAATGATTGTGTAGCGTACTTGGAATTGTGATCAAAAGACCAATGGATATTGTTCTTTGCCATCATGTAATCATGATGAGTATACATATATGTAAGCATTCCAATAAGGAATGACAGGGTGTGGTTTATGGCCAACATATCATGGCTAAGAGCGGACAGCTCAATGTGTAGTGCCTAAGGACAGCTCAATGTGCAGTGCCTAAGGACAGCTCAATGTGCAGTGCCTAAGGACAGCTCAATGTGCAGTGCCTAAGGACAGCTCAATGTGCAGTGCCTAAGGACAGCTCAATGTGCAGTGCCTATGGACAGCTCAATGTGCAGTGCCTACAGACAGCTCAATGTGCAGTGCCTAAGGTCAGCTCAATGTGCAGTGCCTAAGGACAGCTCAATGTGTAGTGCCTGAGGACAGCTCAATGTGTAGTGCCTGAGGACAGCACAATGTGTAGTGCTTAAGGACAGCACAATGTGTAGTGCCTAAGGACAGCTCAATGTGCAGTGCCTACGGACAGCTCAATGTGCAGTGCCTACGGACAGCTTAATGTGCAGTGCCTGAGGACAGCTCAATGTGCAGTGCCTGAGGACAGCTCAATGTGTAGTGCCTGAGGACAGCACAATGTGTAGTGCCTGAGGACAGCTCAGTGTGTAGTGCCTAAGGACAACACAATGTGTAGTGCCTGAGGACAGCACAGTGTGTAGTGCCTAAGGACAGCACAATGTGTAGTGCCTAAGGACAGCTCAATGTGTAGTGCCTAGGGACAGCACAATGTGTAGTGCCTACGGTCAGCTCAATGTGTAGTGCCTACGGACAGCTCAATGTGTAGTGCCTACGGACAGCTCAATGTGTAGTTATACTTGACGCCTTGTCACAACAAGTAATACAAATCTAAACAACATACTGAATTGAATGCGCTGTAAACGCAGGTCCAATTAAGAAAAATTTTGCTAGCTAGCATAATGTTTTTTGGCAGCATCTGACAACTTACAGTGGGGACAACAAATATTTGATACAATGCTGATTTTGCAGGTTTTCCTACTTACAAAGCATGTAGAGGTCTGTCATTTTTATCATAGGTACACTTCAACTGTGATAGACGGAATCTAAAACAAATTCCAGAAAATCACTTTGTATGATTTGAGTAATTAATTTGCATTTTATTGCATGACATAAGTATTTGATACATCAGAAAAGCAGAACTTAACAAAAACCTTTGTCTGCAATTACAGAGATCATACGTTTCCTGTAGTTCTTGACCAGGTTTGCACACACTGCAGCAGGGATTTTGGCCCACTCCTCCATACAGACCTTCTCCAGATTCTTCAGGTTTCGGGGCTGTCGCTAGGCAATACGGACTTTCATCCCTCCAAAGATTTCCTATTGGGTTCATGTCTGGAGACTGGCTAGCCCACTCAAGGACCTTGAGATGCTTCTTACAGAGCCACTCCTTAGTTGCCATGGCTGTGTGTTTCGGGTCGTTGTCATGTTGGAAGACCCAGCCACGACCCATCTTCAATGCTCTTACTGAGGGAAGGAGGTTGTTGGCCAAGATCTCGCAATACATGGTCATGATCATTGATGCCCCACGAGGTGAGATCTTGCAAGGAGCCCCAGACCGAGGGTGATTGACCGTCATCTTGAACTTCTTCCATTTTCTAATAATTGCGCCAACAGTTGTTGCCTTCTCACCAAGCTGCTTGCCTATTGTCCTGTAGCTCATCCCAGTCTTGGGCAGGCCTACAATTTAATCCCTGATGTCCTTACACAGCTCTCTGGTCTAGGCCATTATTGGAGAGGTTGGAGTCTGTTTGATTGAGTGTGTGGACTCTTTTCTACAGGTAACAAGTTCAAACTGGTGCAGTTAATACAGGTAATGAGCGGAGAACAGGAGGGCTTCTTAAATATAACCTAACAGGTCTGGGAGAGCCGGAATTCTTACTGGTTGGTAGGTGATCAAATACTTATGTCATGCAATAAAATGCTAATTAATTACTAAAAAATCATACAATGTGATTTTCTGGATTTTTGTTTTAGATTCCATGTCTCACATTTGAAGTGTACCTATGATAAAAGACCTCTACATGCTTTTTAAGTAGGAAAACCTTCAAAATAGGCAGTGTATCAAATACTTGTTCTCCCCACTGTACATTATATAACGTGAGTGAAAGTCTACATCTATGATGTAATTATGACTCAACTGGCGTTTGTTGTCAAATCTTTGCATATGTTGCTAAAGCTTGTTGCTAGTTTTACCTACTCTATATTAATGAATTTGTCAGATTAGTCAGATTTGCAACACATCATTTTGCTTAGTATTTGATATAAACTGGATAACTGCCCCAGTTTATCACATTACCTTAGAATTAAATTATTTCCAAGCTAATATACAACAACCTTGAACAACAGAATGCTGCATCCCTCTGTGTTTTTGTAAGATTAAAGCCATTTCATCAAAAGGGTGTTCAGAGAACTTTTGGTTTATTTTCTCAATTATAAAATGTTTCATATTTCTTATTGTCTTTCTTGGTATTTACAAGTAATTCCATGAACTTGAACTATGTCCCATATAACAATGATTTTGTTTTATAGTAGAATGTATACATGTAGACAATGATGGACTTACTAAAGCTTTATAGAAACCACAATAACCTACTACGTATCTAAACACAGTAAAGATATTATGGCAATATAAAATTAAATGAAATGTCCTACCTAGATACTACCAAGCACAGCAAACACTCACCTGCCCAAATGCAGTGTGGATTGAGCAAAGACACAGCAACACAATGATAACATGAATCCAAATCATTTTCAAGAGTTCCTGTACGCTATAGAATACACTCAGTCCTCGAGCGTGCTGGGTCGGTATCCTCAGAGTGCAGTGAATTTCCAGTGTGTGAATTCTGCTTATAAGTACCTCAGCGCTATTTGTGATAAATGCTATTCATTTATACGAATACATCCAACTTGCCAGAGCAAAACTTTATGGAATGTAGAGTTCACCCTTCGAGAACCAATCAGGTTATGGGACTAGAAGACCAGTTGACCACATTTTACAAGAGAACCATTGCGTAGGCATGTATATTTGCTCAATCTCCTTTCCTTTTGGAAGGCACGTGATAAATGTTCTCGCTCATGAAAGCTGCTCAGATGTGGAATTTCTAAGCTGTAAAGAAAACAACATTTAGCATGAAGCATGGACGGATTTATACATGCTCCAATGGGCAGAGTGGGCGAGCAGCGTAATGTAAAACACATTTAATAGGCCTTCAAGTTACACCTTCTCCTGATTCAAGAGTGTCAGGAAATAGCAAATGGTAACACAGGGATACATGCACTTTTGCAGTATAAACATTTTCTTAATTTAATTTAGCTGTGTGATAATTGTTAGGTAATAACATTAGCCTAATAGATCCAATGTGTTTTTCAGTTACTTCTTGTTTTTCTGTTATGAATTGCAATCATGAGAGTGAACTGTGTGAGTGTACTTGTTAACGGGGAAGGTGTGCCCTCTGCAGGGAGTAGATGTCCATCACTTTCCAATTATCTAATGCTACTGTGCTGTCCTCATCTCTCCATTAGACACTACTATGGATGGATCATACATGGTGAAAGGTTTAGTAGAAAGAAGGGGAGATTAGCCTAGAAATATGTTACCCTACATCATTGGAAATTCCCCTTGCTGAGCTCAGGACCTAGTCAATACATTTTAGAGAAGAGCTTCATGATGTCACCTCAATGAAACTTAAAATAATAAATTCTATAAATTCTAGACACAAATACATAGACTACACTACTCCGAGGCAACCAATATAGGGACTCTGTTGTGTTGTGTGTGCTCTCCCACTGGGAGCAGTGAACACGCACTGCATTATGAATCAACTGTTAGTTAGAAATTAATTAGCTACTAGCACTTTTAGCCCAAACTAGATGCAGTGGTTGCTAAAACAAGCCCCTTGAAGTGATTGTTTGACAATCAGATGAAAAGTTTTATTGGTTATATGATGAAACACTATGGTCATGCATGATAACTTTAATTTTATAAAAGATCATTACTGGACACTGAAATCGCACAGAGAACAGTGAGGCAGTGTGCCTCTGGGCATCTCTATGGGCCAGAGGTCACTGTCAGGAATTGTCCGCAGAGGTGCCTCTAGGCATCTGGTGTTGCTGGTTTTGGTTGTCCCCAATTAGAGACAGCTGCACATCGCCGTTTGTGGTTTGAGTCAGTTTGTTTTGTTGCACTTCAGTTTACAATTTGTCTCTTCAGATTGTTATTGCTTCAGATTGTTAGCTTTCAACACTGTCTGCAGATGTGGAGGGAATGGTTGAGACCCTGGTATCTGCAACACATAGCCTACTAAATGAACAAGATTCTGTAGACAACTTCCCACGACTGAGGCAGTGCTTGAGTCTTAAATTTAAATATATATTTTTTCTCAATTAAAAAGGGACCTTTTGTTCTACGATATGGCCTATTACAAGATTTTTTATTACAAGATCATAAGGATACACTTTTAATCCCAACAGGATGAGTAGAGAATATATTACACCTAAATGGATTTTGGATGTTGCAGAGGCACTGTAGGGACGTCCCTCAAATGGCTTTCTGCTTCAGCATAGTGCACCATGAGTTTGGTATTATGTATAGGCCACGACCAGATAGACAACTGATTTTCTCCTTATGAAGCGCACAAACATTTGCCTACAATAATAATTTCAGACAATGTGAAAATTCTAGTCAAATTCTTAAACACATGAGCTAGTGTGTAGCCAATTTCCTGCATTAAGCCATTACAAAAAACCTGATAACATAATAAAAGCTTCATTTTCTATGGAGAATGATTCATGGTGAGTGGTGGAGATCTTTAACCAGTACAAGTAGGTGGGTACTTAGTAGTAGTAGTTTTAAATCCGAAGGAAACATGGATGCCAAAGGAAATCAGTGCCTTTTCTTCATAAGGAAACTGCAGCATCGAGGTAGATGAGACGCTGAGGACTTGCTTCTATCACAGATTAAACAACATTGTAAAACAGAGTTGTAAGATTACTGGTATTACCTTAATGAGCCTGACCAACCTGTATCTAACACGTGTCCTAGGCATGGCGCAGTCCATTCTGCCTCCCAACACCTCTTATGTCACGATCTGGCCAGCTGGAAATTGTATGTCTAACACTTCTTGTAAACTGGTAAACTTCTATGTCTAACGCACCTCGGACACTTTGGACTGATTACGCGCACTTGTTTTCACTTGGTGATTTGTGTGGGTATATATGTCCCTTTGGTTTGTCACTTGGTGTTGGTGTAGTAAGTACACGGCACTTTTGGTGTTTGTGCTGTATTCCACGAGCTGTATTGGCCAGCATCTTTTGTTTAACCTTTGTACGTACATGTTATGTTGTTTTGTTTAAATAAATCTCTGTTTTCTTTGAAATGTCTGCACGTTTCCTGCCCTCCACACATCCGTGACACCTTATACAGATATGCAGATACTGGACGCCTCAGTTTGAAACCAATAGGTTCATATGTTAATTTATGTTGTAAAAAATCTGATGGAGTTATTAATCCATTAATGGATTGGATGGATTAATTTATTAATCACTAAATAAATGTAATTCTGTATATCTGTATATTCTTGAATATCTTTTTCAAAAATAATAATAGAAACTTTAAACCTGATGCAAATTATTCTAAAATTGCTGGTGTAATTTTGTAACCTTTGATTTGGTAAGAATGGTCTTTATTGATTTATTAATAATCAATAAAACCCAATTAAATATATAAAAATGCCCTTGTCATAGAAACATCAAACCTGATGCAAATTATTCTAAGAATAACTTGCCTAAATGTTCAACCTTTGGTGAAAAATTCATTATTAATTAATTGATAATCCATAAATCAGTTAAAACTGGTTTCATTTACTGTATCTTAAATATATTTCTTAATAATTGTCATACAAACCCCAGACCAGATGTATATTATTCTGAAAATCGCTGGACTACTTGTTCAACCTTTGTTTTGGGCTTTGGTGTGACAGGAAAATCCCATGTGGGAGTCTGTGTGATGGAGAAGCACTGTCAGCAGCATTCTTAACAGGCTGTTGAAACCTCTCCATTGCGGTGCAGCACTTGGAAGCATCTGCTCCATGAGACCGTTGTCATTTTTCTCTTACTTTCAGCTTTCTTCCTCTCTATTTTAACAACAAACGTATGTTAAGAAAAGCAGCAAATACAAAAGAAACTGCTTAAAATATTGACCGTTCCCGTTTCGCAAACATGTTGGACGAATATAATTATACAGGGGTCCCTCCTTCACCTTCAATATTGAAATATCGGTCCAATATCAGAACATGCTGCTTTATGTGAACATACTGAACATTCATGCAATTCATTGCTTACTTTACTACACACAGAATAATTATTCATTTGAGATAATTTATCATTGTATTTTATAATTATTAATGAATGTTTTGTCCTTTTTCACATGTTATTTCATTGAGCGTCATTGAGCCTTTTGATTAGGGTGAGATGATTCCGGCTATGTAAATCAAAAAGAGCCAACAATTTTCGCTCATTTTATATAAAAGTGCTAATTTTATATAAAATATGATTTTATTCAGGGCCTTCTGTGTTGCTGGGATACACAAATGGCCTATACTGAAGCCAGAAGGAGATAGCGTTAGAACTATTGGGTCATGTTTTTGAGAACTCAGCGTCATTGAACCTTTTGGTTAGGGTCTGATCAACAGAGTCAGCAGTGTCACCACTGTGATAAAGTTTTATTTACATCTGAGTGCTATTATTTACATTAGCGAATTAACGTAGAATTAATGTATATAAACTCACTCAAATAACCTAACCTTGTTTATATAATTGATGTACTTAGAGGTAGTTATGAGCAATACTTAGCAGTAATTAATATTCCAACAGACTAAACTGTAAACAATTACTTGATATACTATTCTTTATTAAGGTTCCTCACTAGAAATGGAAACAGTATTTGTGCATGTAATAGATGTTTTTACATTGACAAACTGTAATGTGGTGTGACATTCAGTATTGTGACCAAAAATAAGCATTGTTAGGGATAAATCATGAATCAAAAAGATGGAACACATAGAATAGTATCAGGAAGAGACATGAGACATGCTGGATGATGTTGCAGGCAGCGTAACGTTTATCACGGCATCTCCAGACTCTTTCACGTCTGTCACATGTTCTCATTATGAACCTGCTCTTATCTGTAAAGAGATTGTGGTGCCAGTGGAGAACCTGACAATTCTGGTGTTCTCTAGTGAATGTCAATCAAACTGCACAGTGCTGGGCTGGGATGTTGGGTGCTCATGCCACCCTCATGGGGACAGTTTGGTCAGAAACATGTACACTAGTAGGCCACTGGAGTCCATTTTTTTTTTTTGGCAGTGCTCCTCAAGTACCTCTTAGTACAAAGGAGAAGATACCAGTCCTGCTGCTGGGTTGATTCCCTTCTTTGTCCAGCTCTCCCTGTGTCCCTTATGCTTCTAAACTGGACAGATTGAAATCCATGAAGTTTTAACTTGGTGTTGTTGTAAGGGTAGTGTTGTGAACAGAGCGTAAGGTAGATCCAATTGCGCGACTTGTGTGAACAACTCCCGAGAGGATTCCACGGTCTGTTCCTGCTGGTAACGAGGTGGTAGGCAGTGTACTCCTATCGATGAGCCGGGCTTATTTAAGTCCAGGGTATAGGTGGAGACCTATGTATATATATATATATATATACGTACTGTAACTAAGCACGGTGGAAACAAGCTCGAAGGCTTAAAGGCTGCGATGAAACGCGGGAAGTCAATAAACATACGTCGTCTAG